>SMSQ01020322.1:0-19392 GCA_019453375.1 Ctenoplectra terminalis | reverse complement strand
GCGGTATCGATCAAACTCCATCCTTTTTTCGCGAAATCGGTCGAACTTCATCCTTTTTTCCCAGTATCGATCGAACTCCTTCTTGTTTTCGTGAGATAGATAGAATTTCATCCTTTTTTGTCTTTTTTGCAGTATCTGTCGAACTCCACCCTTTCTTCGCGAAATCGGTCGAACTCCGTTCTTTTTTCGCGAAATCAGTCGAACTCCGTCCTTTTTTCCCGGTACCAATTGAACTCCTTTTTTTCGTGAAATAGATAGAATTCCATCCTTCTTTTATAATATCGCTCGAATTTTTTCATCCTTTTCTGTCTTTTTTGCGGTATCTGTCGAACTCCACCCTTTTCTTCCAATATCGATCGAACTCCTTCATCCTTTTGTCATAATATCGCTCCAACTTCTTCATCCCTTTCTTTTCTTGCAGCATCGGTTGGAACTGCTTCATCCTTTTTTCGCGGTGTCGGTCTCGGTCGTTCGATACGAGACTGTTCCGTAAAATGGCCCCTTTAACTAGAACGCCTGGCGAGGTGTCGCGCGAACATTTCACCGGCTGATCGTGCAATGCTCGTTTCAAACGTCGGTTTTATGCGAGAACGCTCCAGTTCAGCCCTGTAAAAGGAATGTCGCTGGTCTTTCAAGGTTCGCGAGCACGTACCAGGGCGTGGTATGCACCTGGAAATCGGACTGGCAAGCAATAACCGATCTCGTTATGATTGGCAAATCCTCGGCTCTAGACTGTCTGCCAGTTACTTTGCATGTCGAATTTTTTCTTTTTTTCTTTTTTTTTTTCTTCGTCCTCGAACGTCCACTCTGCCACTTTTTTCTTTTTCAATCGTTTTACTTGGCTCGTGTTCATTGAATTCCGTAGGCGGATTGTGTAAAGTATTTTGGAGTAGGCTCGGAGTGGCTGATCGTGGGTTGAAGAATGAATTTTAGAGCGTTTGTAATAGGTTTGAAAAATAGGAATCATTATTCGCTTATCGGAAAGAAATTACGATTGCAAATAATTTCTCAATTCGATTACCAATTTTTTTACGTATGACTTATGCAAATTTATGCAAATAGCAATCAGATTCGATAATAGAGTGACGAGTAAGTAAAACAGAATTTTCAAAGCGTATAAAAATTTAATTTTCAGAGTACATCGAGCTTCGCCCCGGTAGTTAACTGTTAAATTATTTACTGCTTAATAACACTTTTATACGACTATAAANTTTTCTTTTTTTCTTTTTTTTTTTCTTCGTCCTCGAACGTCCACTCTGCCACTTTTTTCTTTTTCAATCGTTTTACTTGGCTCGTGTTCATTGAATTCCGTAGGCGGATTGTGTAAAGTATTTTGGAGTAGGCTCGGAGTGGCTGATCGTGGGTTGAAGAATGAATTTTAGAGCGTTTGTAATAGGTTTGAAAAATAGGAATCATTATTCGCTTATCGGAAAGAAATTACGATTGCAAATAATTTCTCAATTCGATTACCAATTTTTTTACGTATGACTTATGCAAATTTATGCAAATAGCAATCAGATTCGATAATAGAGTGACGAGTAAGTAAAACAGAATTTTCAAAGCGTATAAAAATTTAATTTTCAGAGTACATCGAGCTTCGCCCCGGTAGTTAACTGTTAAATTATTTACTGCTTAATAACACTTTTATACGACTATAAAAATTCGATATCGCGGACGTAAAATGTGGAAGCTACTAAAAAAAAAAAAGTCGAGCACGCGTAAATATTTCTTACAGCCAGATATTAGAGAATATATCAGCGATAAGACCAAAGGAATCTTTCGCGATAAAGAATGCCCTCGCAAACGTACACTATTATTTTCCTCGCCTATTCCAGATTTCCTACCTTTTTCTCCAACCTATTGCCAACAATTGTAACGAAGAATTCCAAAACTGCCAACGTCTGATTCCTTCGTCAAGTCCAGTTACTCGTAACACATTTCTTTCGCAGTAATTATACACCGAAAGAAATGATACATACCAGACTTATTCCAACTTATTCGAACCCAAAAACGGTGCTCCAACGAGAGCTAGCGGTACCTCATGTACCATTCGTCATTGTCAAACAAAAAGATAAAACCAAGAAGTAGACCTAGCCCCGAACATCTCTGCAATCGTACTCAAAATTCGGTCAGTATCTATCTCTTCCTTGCATTGCAATTTAACACTAAAACTACCAAAGCGGTCAGAATGACCGGACTTGTAATTTCTCATAGAAAGTATATCAATTTACAACGATTCGGTTTGAGGAATTTTTCGTGATTTTCTGTGAAAAATATAGCCGAAGATTTGTTCTCCTTACGTTATATATTTTTTTAGAATACCTATCATTTTTATTTTTGTGAGTACAAATAGGTCTACTTTAATCGTCGGTAGGTTTAGTGTTAACCACGCGTTGATGAGGTGGTAAGGTGATAAAATATAACAAAAATGGTAAGGTGGAGTCTACGAGACCTCAAATAATGCGGTGTATGATAAAAATCTATGGTGTCGGGTAGTATGTTACGAGATGAGAAGCTAAAGAAAGGTTGGATTCACTTCCACGTGCTGATATAAGATTACAATTTCAAATCTTTGGGGTTTTTTGCAGCTCCATTTACTAACGCCGGGTTAAAATTATTTTTGTGTACTCAGCAGATGTCTGATGAATTTTGGGTATTAATCGTAGGCGGCGATACTGTTGTGTTTCGATTGTAAGGACTAGGAGAGAAAGATAGTTACTGGTCAGCCCTGAATTGCTTAATGGTTAGAGCACAGTTGATATCTAAAATAATCCTTTCCTCGCTACAATAATTCTACTGTTAATAAAAAAAAAAAAAAATATTACCCTGCCATAAATATTCCAAATTTCGACTGCAAAGGGTTGATATCTAAAATGATTGAACACACTGTCGCACCTAACTCTAAATATGGAACACATCCTTTCCTCGCTACGATTATTCTACTGTTAATAAAAAAATAATAATAAAACTATCCTGCCATAAATATTCCAAATTACGACTGCAAAGAGTTCATATTTAAAATTATTGAACACACTGTCGCACCTAACTCTAAATATAGAACACATCCTTTCTTCGCTACGATAGTTCCACTGTTAATAAAAAAAAAGAAATTATCCTGCCATAAATATTCCAAATTTCGACTGCAAAGCGTTGATATCTAAAATGATTGAACACACTGTCGCACCTAACTCTAAATATAGAACACATCCTTTCCTCGTTACGATTATTCTACTGTTAATAAAAAAAAGTAATAAAATTATCCTGCCATAAATATCCCAAATTCCGACTACAAAGCGTTGATATCTAAAATGATTGAACACACTGTCGCACCTAACTCTAAATATGGAACACATCGTTTCCTCGCTACGAATCGGCTAAATTATCGGCAGCCTCCTTTTTTTTTTCGGTCGCTCCAGCATCATTTCGCAAACTGGTTGCGTCAACAGTCCCGATTGCATGCTCGGTCGAGCGTCGAGTGTCGAAACTGGTGGCTCGAGCATCTGGGAAATTCGTTTGAATCGGATTAGCCGGGACCCGTGCTAGAGAAATCGTATATATGCTACTCACGATCCGTACGTACGTACGCGTACACCTTGTTGTCGTGTCTTGGTCACTCGTGGGAGGAGTAGCCGCCTCTGTCAAGGTCTCCTCGCACATATTCTTATCGACAAGGCGATGCAAGTGGCGTGTCCCACATTGCCGGATGCTCGAGGTCGCTTCTCTTACAGCGAATCGCGAAGTCTTTTTTCTTTGGGGTTTTCGAGAAGGTTGACTGCTTAACCCTTTGCACTCGGCTGGCGCCGCTGTGGCGATATAATTTTCTTCAGAGATTGTGTTTTTAATTAAATTCTATCTTTTCGTCGATTCGAACGCTTCTTTTGTTTTAAAACGTAAATTAAGCAAACAGGTAAGAAATGGATGGAAGAAAACATTTATCATTGTTTTTTTTTCTTTCCGAAAGAACACTTTAAGTTTTCACGATAGTCCTTTGAAATTTAAGAATGTTTATGATCGAACCGACCACTTTGTAATTTCTTGAACAAATTTTATTAATTTACCGTGAATTTTCGGATATTTTTGCTGATTTTTTTTTTTTTTTTTTTTTTAATAGCACGATTTGATTTAAGGTTTGTTCTTTTTATTAATTATTCAGTTTATTATTTCTTGTTTGGCGATTCATTTATTAAAGCTTCGTGTCTCTTGCATTTCGTATTTTCTCATATATCTTTTTTTTCTGGTTAGTTTTAGTGTTAAAAAAAAAAATTGCGATTTTTATGCATTCATGGAAGATTTCAAGGTACAAAAATACAGAGAACACACGCGATAAAAAAAATATATAATTAAACCTAAAATATAGGGCTCCTTATAATATTTAACAAATAAAAAAAAACATAGTGTTAATTATAATGTTTAGCGAATAAAATAATTGCCTATCTAGCTTCTACTTTTTTTTCTAATTATATTCATAGAAATATGAATTGGTATAAAAATCCACGGTTTAATTACGGCTTTTCGCGTTGATTTCATAATTTCTTGATTTACAATTTTTATAAATCAACCGTCCGATGTCGGTGCAGATTAAAACGAGTAGATTAAATTTTTATACACGCACATACGTGAGTTTGTAACTCCAAAGTCACATATTCTTCTTGCGACAAAGTTATAGGGGGTTAAAAAGGGTGTAAAGTTACGCGAAGAAAATTTCTGTAAGAGTTCGCGTACTTTCGCGACGCCTGTTGCTTTCGCCTTGTTCCTTCAAATGTTTTAGGGGTTGTGGAGTTGGCTGGATCATCTTTTCCAACTTTGTTCGAATCGATTTAACACTTTCGCAGCCTGTATGTTTTCTAAAACTGGAAGTCGAATGTAAAATACTTAACTCTTCTGACGTGTTCGGATCTGTGTGACCCAATCGTGTTCGTTTAAATCATTTTTTTTTACATCATTTATATCACTTAATTTTAATGCGTCAATTTTTATGAAAATTGTATATGAGATAGTGTTTAAAAAAATATCTGACGCGTCTCTCTTTTTATCTGCAATCATTTATATTTGCAGGATGAAAACAATCCTTCAAAGTTAGGGATGACAAATATATTTCTCTCAATATTTTGGACACTATTCACACTATTACACAATTTTTGTCTAAACAATTTTTCTTCGAAAGAGTTTCCGAATCATTGGAGAAAATATATTTTACATCCCCAACTTTCGGGGCTGTTTTCGTCCTTTGAACGTGAATGATTATAAATAAAAAAAGTAGGCGTTGAATAACTTTTTTAACACTATCTCATATGTAAATTTCATTAAAATAAATTAAAATAAGTGTTATAATTAAGTGCTTCCTGAAATATCGCACGAAACAAAAGTACGAAACTTAAGATTCGATGTTAAGTTTTGTGGGATGTAAGAATCCACGAAATAGTTATAATATTGAAACAAAATAGCTATAATACTGAAACAAAATAGTTATAATATTGAAAGAAAATAGCTATGATACTAAAACAAAATATTTATAATATTGAAACAAAATTATTATAATATTGAAACAAAATAGTTATAAAACTGAAACAAAATAGTTACAATACTGAAGTAAAATAGTTATAATATTGAAACAAAATAGTTATAATACTGAATCAAAATAGTTATAATATTGAAATAAAATAATTATAGTATTGAAACAAAATAATTATATTCGCTATCGCCATTAGAATCATTACATTTAATCTAAGTGGCGACTCTTCCTCGCCTCTCAACTTCAAAGGATTAAAAAGAACGTAAATAAACATTCGCTCTGAAAGCGTTCCGATCAACCTGGTAAGGTGTTCGGGCTTGTATTTGGATCGATAATCGAGAAAGAGCTTTGACCGTCAGATTCCTTTCGAACGTCGAAGGATAAGGTCACAGAGTTGTATACAGTCGTTTGGTCGCGTAACTTTCGGTGGTTTCGCTTAAATCACTCGGTTGGTCGTTGGTCAGGCTCGATGCAGCGAATCCGTGACTTTGCATTGTTTATCGTGCCAGCAGGACTTTGTTGGCGAGATGACACGGCAGCGATACGAAACGGCGCGCGTGTTAGGCTTGATAGGGAAGAAGAAGTGGGCCACGGACCGATAAAATGGCGGTTCCGTCGCGTTTTCATGGAATCCGTGGGCGTAGGCCAGTTGGTCGCGTGCTCGTGAATAAGTTGGTGATCCGTGTCCTATTATAGGCGTGCGATTGCATCGTTGACGCTTTGTTAATCGCGGAACGAGCCTTTTCGCGTGCTGTCGCCGCGTTACGCAAGCGAAACGATCCATGAAGCGGAATAAGAGCGCCGCGTGGAAATTCAGACCGGCGTCTGATGGATCAGTTGAAGACTGGACGTGAAGAGCGCAGTAAGTGTCACACGCTTGATAATAGAGCTTATCGAAGTAATTAAAATGACCAATTTATAATTTGTAAATTATATTTATATGATAAATTTTTATGTTTATCTTGTAAAAATTTTATAAGTCGACAGTGACTTGTTATAAAAAAAATATGAATCGAGTTGCGTTTCCTTTGCATAAAAATATGATTTGAAACAATTTTTGGTCGACAGAAAGATCCATTGACCTATTGGCTATTTTTTTTACCATTGACCTTTGCGAATTTATATATTAGCACTTTAAATTTACCGAGATAGGAATATTTTATGTAATCTCGGCTAGTTCGGTTCGAAGGTTTCATAAATTCCGTGCAATTGACAGCGTTTTATTGACTTTCCTATCGACTGTGAGTCGTCAATGGCCATTATTACTCGAGCTAAGAAAATACTCTTCTCCAGGCGACGAATACTTCTCGTGGAATATACTCGACAGATATTTTACTTTCTTAATATTCGTCCGCAAAACGGCAAAGTAATGAAGATTGTTGACTCGTCGAGTCCATGTATTATTAATTTCACTTTCGTTTCGAGAGGATCGTTGAACCACGAGTAAATGTTGCAGCTTAGAATAGACTTGTTAGCAGATGTAATGGTTTATGATGCGTATGTTGTATATTTTGATGAATTACTGAGCGAAGATTTATTTCGTGAAAGGTGAGCTTAGAACTGTTGAATAATGTCACGCTGATTACATACTTTATACGCTGATGTTACTTGTTCGGTTGCTTGTATTTCTGAATCTGTAATTTCTGGGATTTTCAAGCGAAACTTTGGAGGAAATTAATTTTTGTTTTTAAAGTCGAGAAGTTATTTTGTGACTTTCAAATTCTTGGTTGGTATTTGTGAACTTGGATGCTTTTTGTAAAGTTGAGAATTTGGGAGGTTTTTTTAATTTTTAAGTTGTCCACTTTTGAAATTGTTAGATTTTTAATTCTTCAAGTGTTCGAATCGTCAGATTTTCAAGTCGTCTAATTTTGTTATTTCTAATTTTCGAATCGCTAGATTTTCAACTCCTCGAATTTTTTAGTCTTCGAATTTTCAACTCCTCGAATTTTTAATTTTCGAATTTTCAACTCCTCGAATTTTTAATCTTCGAATTTTCAAATCCACGAATTTTCAGCTCCTCAAATTTTTAATCGTCGAATTTCCAACTCCTCGAATCTTTAATCTTCGAATTTCCAACTCCTCGAATTTTTAATCTTTGAATTTTCAATTCCTCGAATTTTCAACTCCTCAAATTTTTTTATCTTCGAATTTTCAACTCCTCGAATTTTTAATCTTTGAATTTTCAATTCCTCGAATTTTCAACTCCTCGAATTTTTTTATCTTCGAATTTTCAACTCCTCGAATTTTTAATCTTCGAATTTTCAGCTCCTCGAATGTTCGTAACCCTCCAATTTTCCAATCGTGAAATTTTCAAGTCGTCAGATCTTCAAGCATTCAAATTTTCATCTTTCGAAACCGCATAAATCTCCCATTTTGTATCATCATCATTAGACCACGATCTTCAATCTCTCACTTACCAAACTCTTCAAATCTTCATTTAAATACCTTCAAAATCCTCCTCACTCGTGTCACTAAATTCCAAAAAATTTTCAACCTTAAATCATCGCGTACAATTTTCCGAATATTCGCTCTCGAATTGCTCTCCTCGTTTCATCAAACCCTCCACTGTTGCGCGAAATTTGCATAGCAGTTAAATGCAGAAGAAACGAGCGATCCTTTTCGAGGTCCGCGTAATTCGTTGCACGATATTCTTTCAAAGCTGATCGCTCGCAGAGTTGGCGAAGGATTCAGCGGAACGCGACCTAATTTCGTCCCGGAGCTGTTTCGTATTTCTGCCTTGAGACCCTTCGAGGTTACATTCACCAGCTTTCTTGAGGTTCTCGTTTTTCTCGAAGATTCAGGACGGCGAGGAAAAAGGAAACCGAGCGGTTGTCCTGACAGACGTTACGTGAACGTTCGCTCGGGATAAGTTACCACTGAAAGTAATTGCATCGCGGTTTAAAAGCGTGAAAAAGGTTGAATAATGAAATTGCATAGCCGAGAAATTTTTCTCTCTCATAAATGTATCTTTAGGAATTTTTATCTTTAATTCTTATATTTAACACCATTCTTACGCTCGGTTCTTGTTCAGAGATATTTATATTAAATGTTACTCTCGTGTAACACGAGTTTTATCCGGGTTGTAGGAATAAAAAAAATGGACATTTGTCTGGAGAAAATTCTCCATAGAAATTTAACCCCTCGACGCTTGTCGTGGCGAGATAAAAATTATACTTAGAGCGAAACGTCATAGTTTTGATCGTACAATTAATGAGAATATTATATTCTGTAATTTTGATTAACACGAATTAAATAGTATTAAGTTATCGCATGAGTAATTTCGTTCTCCGATGCTTATTTTTATTACGAAATATTAATTATATTACATATTTTTATTACATATTTTTATTACGAAATATTAATATTATTACGTACATTTATTTTTAACGCGTTAAGCGCCACACTGGAAAGTGTAGACTGAGACTGAAATTTTTGTTTAGGCGTCGCTGGTTTTAGGGGACTGACAGTATCAATTTAAAAAAATAATACCTTATAATTTATGGATTCTATTAACTCTTTGCGGCACAGGATTTCAGATAATAAAATAGACCCGTGTTGCATAGAAATTTGATTGCGTTTTAAATGCGTTGAATACTAAATCTTTGGTATATTTTACCTTTCTGGTTTTATCGACGACCGAATGATATGGTTAAGGAGAGTAATCTTAATAAGCTTTTATATAATTAACTTTACTAAAAATACATATATATCTATACATAGAATATGAACACGTGTTACAGAACTCTTTTATTCTACAGATACACTAACATTTTCAAAAACATATTTTCTTCTAGTGAGATCAGGGGCATCACCCCACATAATGCTGATTATTTTTCCACAAAATGAAACAGAATTGGTATACTTTTACTAATAAAGGAATCGTATAATATAAAAACATAAAATATAATAATAATTTAATTGAATTTGTTGTTATAGGAGCCATATGGGTTGATGAATGGTACTTATTAAAGCACATCCTTTTCCATAAGTCGAGGTAGGACTAAAAATGTCCCACCATGCGTTACGGTGCATCAAAAAGATGGGACACTTTTAATCCCAGAGTGCCCCAAAGAGTTTTAAATCGCATTAAAACGAAGATACGACTTTCCTTTGCAGGTCTCTACAATTTTCTTCTTGAATTCTTAACCGTTTTGCGACCAAATGTTCTTGAAATTAGTATCACAGCACAGAAACGGAAAGTCGAGCAAAATCGACGTGGCGTTTAACGCGTTAATCATCGATACATCGATCTTTACTTTTCACGATTTTTTCCCGTCTGGTAAGTAATTTGATGGTTTATTTAAAAAAAAAAAAAAAAATGGTGGATGTCTTTAATTTCTTTTTAAGGTTGTCTTTGCTGCGTGTGACATAGCGTTTGAAAAACTAAAAATTAGAATTGGAAAGCCGTACCACGTTCGTCACAACCGATTGCTACTTATTTCAATTATTATAATATTTTTTAATTGATGACAAAAATTCTGCAATAATGAGCACTTGAAATAAGAAGAAGATTCTTGGGTAAAAGCGTCCTAAATTTGTTGAAGAAGGAATTCAGAAACTGCTTGAGAGGTGAGAAAAAATCGTAGAAAAGAATGGTCGATACAGTCGTAATTAAAAATGAATGCAAATATTAATATCTTGCAGTGAAAATTAGCGTCAAGGAACGATATTATTTATGGGATGATCTGATGTATGAAATGTTTCATTTTTTTTTATATTTCGTTGTCATGAAACGCGTTGAATAAGCAGTGAACGTTACCGTGCACGAAAGCATGATGCGTCCGAGGTATGGAATTCGGTGTCGAAAGGGTTAACGTGTACTTGTTTGGACGAAACGAAAGAAAAAAATGAAGAGTTGGCTGGAAGCTTTAAGAATCTAATCTCGCGGGAGCAGCGAGATATTTTAAAGTCTTCAAGTCTGTTGGCCAGTGTGTTCTATAATTTCCCCGAGGACATGGTTGACATGGTCGACATGATCTTATATAAGAGAGTGACAAAATGTGCGGAGAACAAAATATAATGAAAAATATATCCTTTTCAAAAAATTAAATTTTTATTTAATCTTCGTAACCAGTTACGGAGAAAATTCCAGTTGCAGAAAGTTAGAGAATTAAAAATAGTTTAAAATTTTGTCACTGTCACAGTACAGAGAATTACTGTTAACACCTGAAGTAATAGTTTGGAATTGATAAAAATATATACAAATCAGAAAGTACTTTACAATCGTCTTAGCTTAACAAATATTTTGCGAATAAATCTGTTAAAATACAGAGAATTGATAAAAAGAAAATCACCGAAAGATTCCATGCGTGTACAAACGAGAAAATGGTACCAAACTTTTAAAGAGTAAAAAAGAAGTAGTAATAATAATTTTGGATCGTGTCTCCTTAGAAAACATGTTACCAATAAATCTATCGAACTACAGAAAACTGATTAAAGAAAGAAAAAAAAAGTCAGCCAGGAATTCCGCACATATATAAACCAGAACATGGTACCAAACTTTTAATCAAGTAATAATAATTTTGGATCGTGTCATCTCAGAAAATATCTTACCAATAAATCTATCAAACTGCAGAGAACTAATTAGAAAAAGAAAACAAAAACCAGCGAGAGATTCCGTACATATATAAACCAAAAGATGATACCAATCTTTTAACCAGTAAAAAAAAAAACAGTAATAATAATTTTGGATCGCGTCACCTCAGAAAACATCTTACCAATAAATCTATCAAACTTTAGAGAACTAATTAAAAACAGAAAAAAAAATCACTGAGAAATTCCACATATATATAAACCAGAAAACTACCAATCTTTTAACCAGTAAAAGAAAAAAAGTAATCATAATTTTGGATCGCGTCACCTCAGAAAACATCTTACCAATAAATTTATCAAACTACAGAGAAATAATTAAAAAAAGAGAAAGAAATCAGCGAGAATTTCCACACATATATAAACCAGAAAATGGTACCGTAGCTTTAGCCGAAACAATATATATAAATCCAAACATACATTCCTCGTTTCAACGATTAAAGCAAGAAAAAAAAAAAAAGAAAAACAGATAATCGGGAGCAAAGAGATCCCGTGCTCGCGACACGAGCGATCCCGACCAGTGTTATTCCATAACCAACCAGCTGGTATCGCGTTGCATAAAGAGGCCACTTCCCGGTTGCGTTGGAACGTTCACTTTCTTTGTGTTCTCGCTCTAGAGACAGATCAACGCCAAGTCCTCCCCATACAGAATCATCGACACATCGAGCTTAGAAAATTACAAAGCAGCGAACAAACCTGGTGTTCGCGTGCATCGCGAGCTCGTCTGGTGAAAGTATCAGCGGAGATGCATCCGTGGAACATCGTCGGTCGTCTTTGTCTCGTCCCTGTTCCACGGGATGGCTTCAGCCAGCTTCTAAAGCTCAAGTTAGCTAGTTCGTCCAGCGAACGTGACCTTTTTATGGTATTTAGGATGGATCGAGGCATTCGCGGACGCTGAAACGAGGGATCGTGTTGCGCAGCTTCGAGAAATCAATCTTCTGTGTGTTTCTCGAAACGACGTTAACGACGTCGATGACAATGACGGGTATTGTACGCGAGAGACACCTTGGACGATGCACTTGCCTTCGATGTCACGGTGACTCGTTAACCCCTTGAGAGGCACATTTCGATCCATAAGGGTTAAGCTTGATTACGAATATAGTTGTGGCTTTAGTTGTGGCTTTAGTCGAGGCTTTAGTTGTACTTACAACGTAATCCGCGCCACGAGTGCGACTCGTGACTGTAAGGGAAAGGGTTAACCCTTTGACTACGGTAGATTTTGAAACCAGCCGTACTGTAGAAATTTCAATGTTTACAGGACAATTTATTCATTAAATATATAATAGTTTATTAAATTGTAAATTACACTCGCATTAATTAAAAGAGAAATGATAGCTAACTGGTTTTCGTGCAACCCGCGACTATGCACTCACGACCGACCGTTTGACTTTCGCTCCACTCCGTCCTCTGCCTTCTCGTAATACTCGTCCAAAACCCTTTTCATTCGCACCTCTTTCCATTTAACCTAAACATTCGCTCGTCTCACACATTCTTTATTTCCTACAGTACCATACGGTATGAATACGGTAGGAATTCACGTACAACGTACGCCGAGAACGGCCAAATTTTTTGTCAGGGGTATATTTTTGAGAAAATATATTTTGTTAAGGACAGTTAACGACTTAATTTATGATACGGACGAACCCTAGCTATATTTGAGAATGGTCTTTTTCACATCCGGCATGTTATTAGTGTACGACCTAGAAACTGGCGAATATTTCGGTGTTCGTCGCTTTCTGCTCACTAGTAAATTACCGTATCCTAATCTTTACCAACGAGAACTGATGCTACCTTTGACACCGTTACACGTCAACTTACCTGACTTAGGACTGACGACGTCTCTCTGACACCAACTCTGAGGACGTGACGTTGACCACTTTTCTTGACACCAGAATTTTTAACCGATTGGACATAGCATGTCTCCCACCCTCTTGGCGAAGACGCGCCTAACGAGGGTGTCTAGTATTTAAGCTACCGTTAGTTACTATTAGAAACAATTGATTATTGATTATTGAACATTGTACACGTTAGCACTGTGAACTGTAGAACTGAACTTAATATATCACCTATATTTATTATTATACAACGTGTTGGCATCTTTATGCTAAATATTCGACTCCACGATCACTGTGGGAGTCAACATGTTTCAATAATCAAAAAACTGAGTTTCGCTACATTCAAACAGTATTATTTATTTCTTTGCATTCTGCACCGAATCGTTACTATATGTTAAAAGTTTAATATTAACGTTAAGCTTAAATTTTCAGGGCGCCTACAGGCGTCTTCCGCATCAGAAGGCCAAACCGCGTCGAGCGCCTTTAGGCGCCCACAGTGTCACGAGCGCAAAATTTCTAAACGCCTTTAGGCGGCCGCAGTAGTGAAAGAATTAAAAATTAAAAAAAAGATTATATAAATCGAAACACATGGTTGTGTAACGTAGGTAATAGGAGGGTTAAACAAGAACTAAGGAGACGAGGAAAGTGCTGGTTAGACAGACTGCTCTGGAACTTGTGACCAGGAGAGTAACGGAACTACTCGCCCCTGTGATCAGGCTGTATCCAATGAAATTAACCTCTAGCTTCGGTCGTGTAGAGCTAATCACTGTCTTTGTCATTATCTTCCTCGTGAAATGCTGTGTTGGTTAATTAGAATACCGGCCAGCGTGTATTTACCATTTTTCTGTGTCAACGTCCTCGCCAGCCTTGAATTTAATTTATCTCCTAGCAGTTGCTCGGTCTCTTATTTATAACCCTACCAGTTACCGATTCTCAATCGTTCCTTCATCTTCTCGTCTCGGCTTATTCGTTTATAATAGCTCGCAAAATCTTCTTATCTTCTTAATTCCTATTTTTACGGTATACCGTAAATTTAATCCTACGCGCAACGTTCGTATGATTTCTAAGTTATGCTCTTATATCTTTTTTCTTTCATTTTATCTGCTTACTATCAGATCTGCAGGTTTTGATACGATTGTAGGAAGTTTTAAAATGTAAAATTGCACGGAAATGTACGAGATATCGAAATTATATTAAATTAGGAGAAGCGAGTCGCGGATGCAAGATTAAAACGTAACGAATTTTATTTCACTTTTAATCCTTCTCACTGGTAAACTTTTTTAAGTTTCAAAGGTGTTGCATTTTTGCACCTTGACCATTTCGAGTCAAATCGCCCGCACTGGTCGCGCCAGTCACCTCATTTGGCGCTAATTAATACAGTTGCCAACCTCAGCTCCTAGCGCTCATTGGACACTTCCGTACTACTGAATCTAGAATTTACTAGAAAAGACCAGGTTGCGGGCCTCGTGGTGCGAACCGTTCGCCACGTTTTTCACTCTTCATCGAACCACTTGTACGAGCACGCTGTGCATTTTCAACGCGAGACAGATTTCAAAAACTCTTATCAAGACTTCAAATTGCTGTCAGGTATCCACGTTAGGATTAATGATCCGTGAGAGTACAGAAGTAATTCTGAAGAAATCAGCGGTGAAAATTCCGGACGAATTTACCATCGTACCAGAAGGAAGCCATTTTGTGCAACATCATACTTCACGAAAAACTTCTAACTTAGAACCATTTCAACCACACATTTACAGTCACACAAACCACTTTCACAGTATAACATCGCCCAAGGTAAAATCAATTGGCACCTTTTTATTATTACTCTTTCATTTTAAACACCAGTTCACACGACATACAAGTTTGCAGATTCCATCCGTTGAATTTGAACTGTACATCCGTTACACAAGCAAACAACTACTTATTATAAAATATCAACATAAAATTATATTTTATAACACAGAGGACTATTGTGAAAACTTGGTGTTCTTTCGGAAGGAAAGAAAGAAGATTATAAATGTTGGCGATTTCTTATTTATCTGGTTAATTTACTTTTATTTTAACTCTGCACTCGAACGTGTCCTCTCAGGGGACATCACAGTTTATCAATGATATTAATGATTGCAGAGGATGAACTTACGGCACAACTGTTTTAAAAAATGCACGATTCCTTCAAGTCCTCTATTTCAAATGGCGAGAGACAGCAAATCAAAAATTATTATACATACCGAAATATGGAACGATTTCTGTTCGCACGTTTTCCTGTAAAAATGTCGTGACATGGCTCCGAGTGCAAACGATTAAAATGAAAGAAGTATTTGAATCGATGAGAATATAGAATTTAATTAAAAACATAATCGATGAAGCAAAATTATGTCGCCACAGCGGCGCCAGCGAGGTGCAAAGGGTTAAATTAAGAAATTAAAAAAAAAAAAATGTAGGATACACAATTGAGTGCAAAAAAAAATTCAAGATTAAGTCCAAAAGAAAAAGAAGAAGAAGAAGAAATTAGTTTCCCGGAATCTCGCCAATTTTGCCCAAGAAAAACTCAGGCTGGAGTATCTGGAATAATTCGCGACAGAATGCAAGTCGGGATTACGCGCGAGAACGCGCCGGTGAGGATTGCAAAAAATGTCCAAAGGTATTTCCATACAATGACTGGTCATTCCTCCATCTCATAGGGACTCTCGGATAAATGAAAGACGACGCGAAACCATGCTAATAAATAAAATGTTGGCCGTGCGTGAGATTCCAGCGAGGCATTATGCCGCTCGATCTTGAGAGGCCTGACTGACTCTCTTTCCTTTGTTGCAACCGCGCGTAACTCGCCTAATTACCGCTGAATTTCTCGAGTGTTCCGACTTCGTTCGATCCGTTATGTCAGCGGCCTTTTCTGATGATTAAGCCGTAAAATCGAAACCTGATGATTGAAGAGACTTTTACGCAATTTGCTCGTTTCGCGACCGATTTTCTCCTCTACCACGATTCTCGTGGGAATTTTTACCGGTCGTGTCTCGAACCGTCGAATGCAATAATTTTTAGAGATTTATTTGCGAATATATTAGGTACCGGGGAAAGTTGGTGCGCTTTTTGTCACTACCGACGATTAAACCATTGGCTGCCAACTGCGAGATATCTCGTAGCGTGTGCTGCAATTTTAGATTAATTTCAATTTAACTTGGATAAACAAACGCTTCGTTACACTTATTTACAATAAAAAAACAATCGAGTACCTTGCTCTTTCACTTTAGCTTTACATTATTTTTATTCACACCGATGCCAAAAAATACGTAAATGTATCACCGGTCGGTTACCGATAGCAGAGAAAGAACACACTAACCCATTGGCTGCCAACTGCGAGATATCTCGTAGCGTGTGCTGCAATTTTAGATTAATTTCAAATGACCGTTTGAGTTAAGAATTATTAGTATTTTTTTTTCTTTTTTTCTATAAAAATTACTGTAAATTCTATTACAGTAATTAGTAATATTATATCAGTAACGTTGAACACTTTGTTAACCGGTGACGAGTTAACTCGTCTTTTCGAACCTAAACGATAAAACGGCTATTCGAACAAAATATTACACAACAAAAAAACGTAATATCAGAAATTACGTTGATAATAAAAATCAGGTTTCCAAATTCTCCAAAATAAATGCTTTCTTCAGCAATCATGATAAAATTTATTGTAATTTATTTAGAACGTTTTACTTCCATGTTCGATTACAAAATAATAGCCGGTGACATGACATAGTTTCTATGTAAAATTCCCGGTCAACAAAGTGTTAATATTATTATATTTTGTAAACTTTCATATATTCTTTATTTTAGATTTAAAATAAAACCTTGGCACCCAGGACAAGCACTGAATATGCCTGGACAGTCAATGGGTTAAAGCCTACTTATTTCTACCGAAAAAATCGTAATGAGAGGTACATGAAAAAAATAAAAAAAATAACTCAACGTAGACAAAGCTTCATCTGCATTTTTAACAGAAAGAGAGATTAATTTATAAAATTTCTGTAAAAAATTAACGGGTCATTTTGACCACTTTGGTAGCTCCGGTGTTAATCGCTTGCGGTTCCAGTTTTAAAAGAACAGGATCACGATTTCCTCGTCAAAAGTGTCAAATTTTGTAACGCGTTACGCAAGAAGTTATTCAACACGAAGCCAGTATATACTTATCTTACAGAAACGACAGATATATCCTGCTCGTCACACGCGACGACGAGCGAAACGAAAGCGCGCAAGGTGTTCCCTTTCACAATGCGCTCGCGGCGCTGGAACAAGCCAACACCTTGCTTTGATACGTTGTTTACGGGCCAACCTGGCCGCCTTCTCTCTCTCTTCGCCATTATTCACGCGACATTCTCGACTAGAAAATGTGTTACGGTGCGCTTCGATTTGAATGAAGCCTCGCTTCGTTCGCTACCACGAACGGTGGATGACTAACGCGTATTGTGATTTTCCAGTTGCTTCTACGATATCGTTAGCCTCGCTTCTACAACTGATCGAGTCTGTATTTCACTTTTAACCCTTTGCACTCGAAGACTTTTTTAAGTTTCAAAAGGCTATTGCGAAACTTAAAGTGTTCTTTTGAAAAGAAAAAAAAAAATGATAAATATTTACGATTTCTTATTTATTTGGTTAATTTACTTTTATTTTAAGATAAAAGAAGTGTTCGAATTGATGAAAATACAAAATCTAATTAAAAATATAATTTCTGAAGAAAATTATGTATGTCGCCATAGCGGTGCCAGCCGAGTGCAAAGGGTTAATACACGTTCCTTTCTATTTAAATTTAATTTAATAGGAATCAATCAATTTAGATAGATGAGCAGTTGCAAAAATAGAAAAATTGAGGAAAATCAAATACGTAGGTTATTAACACTAAACCTACCGACGATTAAATTATACCAATTTGTATCAAAGAAATTAGAATGATAGATACTTGGAAAAATACACAATGCTAGAGAAACAAATCTTCAACCATATATTTTGCAGAAGATCACAAAAAACTACGCAAAAATGCACGGTTAATAATTTACGAAATTTGGATAAGAAATCACGAATCGGTCATTTGACCGCTTTGGTAGCTTTAGTGTTAAACACCAACTAATTAGGATAAAATATCGAGCTTGACTCTAAACCCAAAGTGTAACCTTGGTTACGATACTTCAGTCCTTTTCGATTCAGTCATCTTCCATCTTCTTTCAAAGTTCCCTAATTTTTAAAGAAATGTAAAACGAAACTTAACATTCGTAATTTCTCGCTTTAATTTTCTACCGAGAACTTCCTTTTTTAAAGATTTAGAAACATTATTGGGACTAATAAAATGTAGAAGAGCGTAGACCAAGGTGGATTTGATAGACTCGCGTATCTAATTCCTTTTTTTTTTTTTAATATTTTGCACTCGAGAAATTTTTATTATACAGCAAAAACTGGTAAAGATTCTTCAGAAGCGTAGGAATAGTAGTGTATATTCGAAATGCTTTTTACAGTGGTTGACTTAAACTCTATAACTCTCTAATTCTAATTCTCTAATTCTCGGCTCTTTTATATTATTTTCCGGCTAAAAGCCGAACCAATTGGAAACGAGGTTCCATCGTATCGCGGCTAAAAACTTAAGACCTAGGTTTTATCAGAGGTCTCTCACTCACACACACACCAAGACATTCTCTACCTAATACTACCTAAATACATTTTAATAATTTTATAAAATAGTCATCGAAAATAATCGAACGCGATCTCGTCGCCATGTTGGCCACGTCCAGCGACACGGTGCCGCAAAAATGGCGTCCGAAACTAATCGCGAATCGGTCGAGTCAAGAGCAGACAGGCCGCTAGATCGAAGGACGCGTCGATGTCGTCTCTCGAGGCTGGTTTAAAATGCAACGAGAGATTCTGTCGCAACTCCCTTTTGTTTATCACGCAATACTGCAGGCAAAATATTAGCCTACGTGCTTGAGAGCACCAAAGAGCGGTATGGAAGGAAGAGTGGGAGAAGAAAGGCCGCAGTAGAACAGGCCAGTCAGTCGACGGCCTTTTATTTCTCTGGCTGAGAGTCGCCTAGACTCGTTTCATGACCTGTATCGCGTTTCATTCAAACGATATTTTCCATGTACCTCTGTAGCCAGCCGGAAACTCTTTTCTGCCTTTTGTTTTCATGACGAAATAATCCATTTTCCATTAACTCACCCTGGGACACGTTCTTTCGTTCTGTACGTTATTCGTCTTGTGAAAATTGAATACGATGGAATAATAATTTATTCGGTAACGAGGTCGTGTCTGGAGATTCTTTTCATTTTTTTGTTAATCGGGATAAATAAGGTTGAGGAGAGATCTGCGGTGAAATAGAAGGGTAGAAGACACTCCGTGAATTTTCTTATTGTTGCAGGTAGAAGAATGTGCGTTCTCGTTCGTTAATTAATTTTAAGATTCGGTGTTCTTTTATTT
>SMSQ01020320.1:0-35737 GCA_019453375.1 Ctenoplectra terminalis | reverse complement strand
TGCTGGATCTGCTTATACCTAAATCTTTTTCAAAATAAAATATTATTATACACGCATAATGATCCTCTGTTCCACCTCATCGTTTCAAAATGCCAAACAAATCTCATCCAGTTTTATTTTTTTCAAAGGAAGAATCCCGGTCGCGACAGATAAGCAGACACGCGATCTGTTCGCGCAGGCTAATCGCATTAATCGCGCGAAACCACAACGGTTTCTTAATATTATAGGCACAGCGTATTCAGAAAGGATAATAGATCGGGCAGTGGAGGCGATTCGATCGGTGGCGCGTGTGTATAATAACGAGAGGAAACCCGGAGGAGCTTTATTTCCCTCGGGAGCTTAAAAGACCGCTCCCGGAGCCTATTCGGCGAGAGGCGAGCAAGAGCAAAGACGCGGAAGATCATATCGAAGCAGATAATTGGTCGGTGATCCTCTCTCGAAACCCTAAGCGTCTCGTTCTCTTCGTCGACATTCGACTCGTTCCATCGACGTCAAGGGGAAAGGGGAACACCGTGGAATCCATGGATTGCTTTAATTAAAAGCAATCCGAGTACCGTGCTTCTTTTTTTTCCTTTTTCTCGTTACTATTTTCTTTTCCTTTTTCCTTTTTTTTTTTTTTATTCATTCTGTTCCTCGCGTTGAAAGAACAAAATTGCTTCATTGATATCTGATTATCCGCTATCGATCTACTTCTCGGCCGTTTGATATTTGAAAAAAAAAAGAAAAAAAATTGTAACAATAAGAATATGTACTGCGTGGAATGTTTTAATCGGTGATCGCATTTTGTTTCTTTTTTTTTTTTATTAAATGACTTGAAGTTGTGTTTTAGAGACATTTGGTAGCGTGAATGATACTTTGATGATGACGTCGCAACAACTGAATGTAGCGAGTATTAACGACGTTGCTGTAGATTGAAAATATAATTCTATGCAGAATTATTGGAACGTATATACTCTGGGTATATACGAAGTATACGGTACTATACTTAGGGCAATTTAGGGGGGATGGTTCAGTAATGATTAAGAAAAGTGTTAAAATATGTGCTTGGCATGGATGTTACTCTTTGCTTGCAGTGGAATAAAGGTAGTTGAAGAAAACGAAGAGTTACAGTATGTAAAAGTAAAATACAGTTAGACAATAAAATTCTCCATCGGAAAATGTTTTGGGTGCCGCTTTCACCCTCGCGCTAAAACATTTCGAAAAAACCCAAAGGACACTAACCGGCATCCCTGACAAGGTAACGGTTATAAGGCTTTTAGACTATAAGAAAGGACGTGGCTTTTAACCAGTACGAAGTAAAATTCGGTATACGAAGGACATAGTTCCTGGTTGTGTTATTGTATCATCAAATATATATTTTTTAACACTTTTTCAATATTAGACTACCTCTTCTACATATCCCTCAATAAAGTATAATAAAATAAGTTGGAACCTTTCGGCCTTCCACATTGACTCTGTTTTATTAAATATAATTGTTTGCTTATTGTTAGTTACTTACAATTGTATTACTAAATATTTTAAAGTTACATTTAAAGTTATATGTATGAGTAAGTAAAGTTATATTTATATTACGCAAAACTAGCTTATTATGTTCAAACTTTATTAACCAATCGAACACTGAAAATGAAATTTTTATTTTCCCGTCAATCTCGTGAAACTTTTATTCGTATAATAAAGATCGGTATAGAAATTCAAAACTATTCAATCATATTTAAGTTAGAATGTTCGCTTCAATAAAGCGTGACTATCAAGATTTCGAATTAATTTCGTAACCCCTTAAGCAGGGAAAGCGAATATCATTCGTTGTAGTAAGTCATTTACATGGTTGGTCGAGCAGACATATGTTCAATTGTGTCTCCTATTAGGGTAAGTCCGGAATAGTTCGACCACCGGAAGAGATCGGTCAATATTAATATCTCAAAATAAAACAAATAAATCGGCTTATTATTATTCTGGTACTGACAATACTCGCAAAACCGTATGTATATATTATAAATTACATTTAAAGTTTTGTGTATACTAAAAAGTAAAACTAAAAAAAAAATGTTTCGAAATCTCCGCAAATGAAAATTGGGTTAAATGTGTAAGATGTGGATATTTTTTCACGATGGATGCTCCAAGCATGGAAACATTTCTGCTTTATGTAGAAAATTTAAGAAAAAGCAACATATCAGTTCATTTTCTCTTGTATTATATTTTGTATAAGCTATATTCTTTGGTATTTGTAATGGGTGGACGCTCTAACCCGACATGCAAGTGAGACCGTCCATTTGCAATGTTGGTATTCCTTGATTAAAAAAAGAAATAAATATCTTAATATGTCGCGAAGTATGATTTATACATATTCTAAATTATTTAAGCACTGCTTTAATTTGTCCAATGTAACAAAAATGTAAAAATCCAGAAATGCAATGGCTTTTTTCCAAAAAGTTGTCGAACAATCCTGGACTTTCCTATTAAATGTATAACTTCTACATTAATCTAACTATAATTCGAGATAGCAAAATAAATTATAACTGTGCATTTCTTTAATTAATATTTATGTACGCACATATTGGCATAGGTAATATTCCTTTGATACTGTATTTTTTTCATACCAACCAATAATTCTTTTTTACTAATTAACTAAAATCAACTAAAATCCTGTATGAAAAATTTATAAAAATTTTAAGCTCACTCATGAGCCTAAGTTCTCATAGTCCATTAATAAACACTATATTCTTAGCAATTATATTTAACCATCAAACTTCTTTTGATGGATCGTCGCGATGTTGCGTCGTCGTAAGCCACGGGTGTCTTAGGTTCTATGATGATGGCGGCATCGCCTGGTGATTACAGGCCTCGTCTCGTCGGTCGAGTTGCAAGGTCGAAAGCTCGTCGAATCGAAAGGAAAAAAGAAAAGAAACTCGTAAGCAACCCGTCGAAGTGTCTGCAGATAACGCAAGCGGCGGATATGCCGATGATCAAAACTGGCATTCGACTATGCGAAGACGACAAAAATTTAGCTTACACAACGGACGAGGGTGAGAAAGATCATAGAGAAAGATAGAGAAAATGGTTTATAGTACATAGAAACAAGAAGAGGAAATTATCGATCTATGAAGCTAGAAGGATGAGTCTAATCTTGCTGGAGGAGACAAAAAACAGCGAGAAACGAATGAGAGAACGATTTTATTAACCCTTTGAGCTCTATGGATGCATATATGCGTCTGGCGAAAGTTATTGGTGTGGACTATGGGCGCATATATGCGTTTGGTAAAAGTTATCAGAATAGACTAAAGGCGCATATATGCATTTTTCAATTTTTTTTTATCTTCCACGTAGTAGTATTACAATTAACTTTATGTCAGATGAATACGTGTGTGTTTCTTAGTAACGACAATAAACAGAAATACACGATGACGCGTTATAAGAATTATCTGTTTATTTTAAGTTAAAATATATTGTAAATTTTACTGTTTCTAGTAAATAATTAATGCTCGAAAATAACGTTCTTTCATTATTTAACCCTCTATAGCCCGAATTTTGTCTGCTTACCGGAGAAAAAGTTACGATTGATTACAATTTTTCACTTTGATTTGAAAATTTTTTAACTAATAATTACTATAGATGATGGGTCGTGATATCATTACACTGATACAGTAATCAAATTTAATAGTACAGTGCTAACTAAATAAAATTAATTTTTTAAAATACAGGTATATTACTTTGTAACTTTTCACACTGCACCATAGAGGGTTAATTTGATGCAAAAGAATTACAATAATAATTTATTGTTAGTTGCGCCTTGAATAGTGAATCAACAGAGTTCACGCCGGTGAAAAAGTATTCCGGCCACAGCTATCGCCAGTGCTAGACTCGCGCCGGCCGTACGGAGCGCATCGGCAGAAAGTATTCAAAGTTCAAAGGGTTGATATATTTTACAGTAATTATTGATTTCGTTAGAAATTTAATTTAAAAATGATTTTGCAAAAAGAATATCATATGCACTGTTTTTTCAATGTTTTATTATGTACTTTATTTTCTGTGGCTCAGTGCTGTTAATGAGAATAAATTACTAAAGAGAAATATAAAATTAAAAAAAAAAGTTTTGCACGATGCATAAAAATATAATTGTATAATAATTTTATTTTCAAATAAGGAGACACTTACTTATAAAACACATGGAAAAACTCTTTAAAAAGCTACAATTACACAACACTTAAGAGAAGAAACAGACAAAAACTTAAGACAACATACAATCCCTCACCAAACCCAACACTGGTCAACGATCTCCCTAATTCAATTTCTCTAACATTAAAACTATCGAAAATTAAATGATACTTATTTGCATCAAAGAAATCAAAATAATAGGTATATACTAGAAAAACTGTACGATGCAAGAAAAACAAACTTTTGTTCATACCTTTTACAAAAAATAAAAAAAGTTCCCAAAAATCTACCATAGTAAATTTACAAAATTTTTACGAGAAGCTACGAACTGGTCATTTCGATTGCTCTGGTAATTCTAGCGTTAAAATAGTCCAACGCGTCGAACCCGTTCGTTCCCCTCTTGTCCATAGAAGACAAAGTTTACACTCGAAAGCAAAAACGAAAGGGAACAATGAAACACAATGCTCGTCAGCAGAGTCGCGGTTCGCCGACTCAAAGAGGCTCGTGTGGACGAAACCAAAGAAGAACGGAACGACCAAAAGAAATCGGCCTGAAGAACAGTCCAGACGATGAAGACGCGGAACAGAGAGGAGAAAGAAAGCTTGACCAAGGGGCAGTAGGAGGAACTTGACGAGGATAAACCCCACACTGTTGGAGAAGGGACGAGATAGAAAGAAGCAAGAAGAAAGGGTGGAAAAGGAAGGAGAAGTTGGAGGCGCAGGGATTCGAGTCTCAGAGCAGGCAGGATAAATAAACGCAGCGCGCCGCCCTCTCATCTCGAACACCTCTATTTCGTCGGTGTTCGAGACGCAAGTCATCCTTCGTTTCTGACCATGGATACAAGGAGGAAAAAGCGGAACAGGGGGAAGGGAAGATGAAGAGGAGCAGGAGAGAACTACCTTCTTCACCTTTCGTTGCCCGTTATGGCTGCTCGTCATTAACCTTTCCCCGGTGATAGTGCTCGCGGGAGCTTGGATCATAGTTGCGGATGAAGAGATTATGCGAATTTTGTGGACTAAAAATTTTGATCAAATATTGTTATATGTGTGTCGAGATACAGTTACGCTCAAAACTGAGCGTGCACTTACAGTACCGGACAAATGAATTGGGACACTGACGTTTTTCTGTTTGTTTGTTATCATGGTATCGTTACGTACTTATCTCACTCACATATTTTTTTGCCATTTTAACCGTTTGAGTGCCACGTGTCTTTCCTGTTTTCCCGTCCAAAAGTGCCGAGGAGCGCTTTTTCGCTTGTCTTATTCCATCTCCAAAAATGCCAAGCGGCGCTATAGCGCTTGTCTTATTCTCCCATTAAAAATGCCAAGGAGCGCTTTTGCGCTGTTTTCTGCTCTTATACCGTAAGTTGTAATTTTTTGAATTCAGCGTGGTTTTGACATCTTTCTAAGCATAAGTACAGATATCAGCGTGTTTAAATAATATAAAAATATTATTTAAATATTTTGTAGCCGTAAAGTCGCGCATCGACAGAAACCGAGTTGTCGCGGTTGGCACTTTCCGAGCGAAACAGAAGCAGCGCAAAATCGCTCCTTGGCACTCAAACGGTTAAAGTATATATTTTATATTGAAATTTGTTATATTCGATGCTTTATAAGGATTTTAATTGAGTTAATGTTAATACACTGAATCATTTAAGTATTAAGTTGGTGCATATGAAATGCCGAATTTTGATTACATGTAAATATTTGTACTCCTGTTTCCACTATATGATTATTTATGAGACAACCTTTTATACAGTTCGGTTATCCATTATCAGAATCATATTATGTTCGAAAAACTTTTTCCTAGATTGTGCATTTTAGCCACTTTTTAAACATTTACTCCAAGTATAAATTTTGTTGATATTCGTATAATTTTCTTATACGAACACAAACTTGACAATAATGCAAAAAAATCACTCGGAACATAAACGGAGCGTTTAGGCAGAATATTGTGAACAAGAGGAAAGTTCAGCGTTAATTCGCAAAAATTCCGTTCTAGAAATTTCTCTACAAAATAAGTTACGCGATAGACCCGAAGCGTTAGTGGATAACGATGTATTGAAAGCACTGATGGAAAATAATTCGCGTCAAATATCAAAAGAACTTGCTCTAAAAATGAATATTAATCGTGTCATAGTATTATATCATATTTTGTAATTTGATAAAGTCAAAAAACGACAC
Organism: Ctenoplectra terminalis; assembly: GCA_019453375.1. Lineage (NCBI taxonomy): Eukaryota > Metazoa > Arthropoda > Insecta > Hymenoptera > Apidae > Ctenoplectra > Ctenoplectra terminalis. Next base: position 29,402 of record SMSQ01020320.1, on the reverse strand, counting down.
GAGGTTACTGTTATTTGCTAAGAAAATCCGACATTTCGTATGCACCAACCTAATATATTCAGAAATATCTTTTGTCCGGTACTGTATGTTGGTAATAAAAATCGGCGGGAAAATGAGTGGAAACATAGATGTTTTAGTACAATAATGCAATTTCATATAAAATTGAAAATGTTAAAATATAATTTAACAAACAAAAGGGACTTTGAAGCGAAGCTATACGAAGAATGGAAAAATAATTCGCCATTTTTCGTTGAAAAATTAATTCTATCCATGCCGTGACGTTTGCGGGCAGTTGTTGACAATAAAGGTTTCTCAATGAAATACTAATATGTTATATTAAATCCTATACATATAATATAATGTCATAAATATGCATGCGTACGCTCAGCTTTGTGCTAATGAAATTGTGATATTTTTATATTTTCAGTTAGATATAGCTAAATAATTAATTTCATTCAAAAATTCTTTTTATGAACTGTTGTCTAAACAATTCGAATAAATATACATATGTCGTGTTATTGTACTACAATATCGATACTTTCATTCAATTTCACGCCGATTTTCATCACCAACATAAGTGTATGCTGAATTTTATCAGTAACTATATATACATTAAAACTGTTATGAGATTGTGTGTCGATTTTTATGAAAGTGGCTTAAAAAATTATACAGACGTCCTCAAAAATTAAGTAACCACTTGCTAAAATGGTATATGGACTATTTGGATTATTTTGTACCATTATTCATTATACAATGTGCCTAAATTTGAATACCTATATTTTTATTATATTAACACATATTGTATTGAAGTGTATATTAAGAACAATTTTAATTCCTAGAGCACCGTGGCGAAAGACTTAAAAAATTGAACTTGTCATTTAGTTTGTATTGCATTAATTTATGTTTTAATTATAACAGATATACTGCAATTAACGTAATATAATATAATACATAATATTTAAAGTATTATAATATTAAGAACTAAGTAGAGTTGGAAAACGAACTGCTTAATGACATTGATAAAATATATTTTAATAATGAAAAGATTGACATAAAGATTGATCATTTTCATAAAGATTGACAATATTTAATGATTATTTCTGATTGTTGATAAAGTAACAGTGGTAATAGTGACTACAGTTGATGTTTCTATTTGCTAATACGGAGATCTCAAGGTCTGCTTTGAAATCCTGTGAGTGGTTTTGAGAAGAGGGACTTGAGAAAATTCATGGAGAGAAAGAAATTATGATGTTAGAAATGAAAATAAAGTAAAATGTTAGACGCTGGTGGAATATATGCTGCCTGCAGAAGTTAATTTTGTGCGTGGATGTGAGAATACAGATTTTTATTTTTATAAAAATGGGATAGTTATACTTTAGTATGCAACGTATAACTATTTATATTTATTGAAATTACTCTGCGTGTCTAGAGGAGCAAGTGAATGAATTTATAATAAAGATTTGAAGATCATAAGAATATCAGATATATGATAATTATGTATTGTGATTGATTAACTAACAATAAGTGATTGAAGGATTAAATCAATTCTAACTTTATAAAATACATTCAACGATAAATGATTCTGTACAATGACAGCATAACAAAAAATTTTACAGAATATATATAAGACATTATGCACCTATAATATGCAATAACTTAATACTTTTAGCTACAAAATTAGTACCTCCTATAACGCGGTAAATAGGTTCTTAGAAAATGTCGTGTTGTATGGAACCGTGTTATTTGAGACACAGAGCTAATAGAAAATGGGAGGTTACGTTCCGAAAACTGATTAAAAATCAACATTTTTTTTTTAATTCCATACAAGCAACTTAATTTTTATTAAAAAATATAAATGTATGTATAACACAAAACGAAAAAAAAAACAAAAAAATATCATTTTCATTTAATGTAAACATAATTTAATAAATTTCTTCCTCATGACTACTCAGTATAATCAAACGAGAACGTTTTCTCGGTTGAACGATATCACCTTCCCTTTCTGAACCTTCTTCTTCATTTAGATTTTTTCCACCTTCTGCCGTCTTTAAAAAAATCTGTAATTTTGGTTTGTTTTCTGGTTCTTACAAGGTTACATTATTTTAAGGTAATTTAGTTTTTAAATATGTTAAACAAAAATCATGTTATCCAGTGTAGTAAAAGTACGGTGTTGTACAAAGGTTTTCGCAATTTTCTTATCGTGTTAGAGTGAAACAGTGTTGTAGGAGGGCTACCTGTATATCATGCAGCTATAAACATAATAAACTGTTTCCTATAAGAAAAGACAATAGAAGAAATTACAAAAAACTGTTATAAAAAGAAACAAACTTAAACAAAAACGAACATTATTTCATTAAAATAATGAAGAACCTAAAATAACACTTCAAGGCCATTTAAAAAGCGGCAATTACTACCATAACTTCAAAATAGGAAAGAAGCAAAGACAACAGTCGTGAGGATATTTCTAGAATTATACGCTAATGCGTGTTACAAGGAAATGTATTAAATTCCACTTGCAAGGGTTAGAAACGCTCGACGTAAATCTGGAGTAACGATGGCGGAGCACCTGTCGAATCGCCGTAGGTGGTGGCTAAGATGTTTGTAATGCGAGCAAGTATCGAAAGGTCACGAGGCAGTGGTACCTGCCGCAAATTTGACAGCTTCAACCTGATGATCGTCGGGCTTTTCGTAATGAAGAATGACCTGGGCCCTTTCAGATTAAAGCCGCCTCGTAATCGGCTTTGCGGGAACAATAAATCGCTCTGGAAAATCTAAAAGAGGTAACCCACCAAACAAACCTCATTTTACTAACGCAGTGACAGGAAAAGAAGCGTCTGATCCGGCTTTACTAATTTCCTAACTTTCCCGGCTCCCGTGTACCTTTCCCCCTGTGCAACCCCCTAAATGCTCGAGATTCGAGATAAGTTATACGGTGGTCGAAATTGCCTCTGCGATTGAAATTCTTTGTAGAAGAAGAGATTCGAAGGGTGGAGTAAGAGAAGTATGATAAATAGGTAAAAAGATAGTGGATGTGATTCGAATGTACGTGTACCTAAGTTATTTATTCATTTTGATATTAACCGAGTAAAGTAATTCGTTAGATTTTTGGATATGTTTTCATCGAAACTGGGTAAACAAGCATTTTTAAATGTAAAAAAATATTTGTTGAATTTGTTTTTGGTATTTTGATTTATTTCAGTTATTTTAATAAATTAAATAAATTTCATATAAATTCGACTTATACATCAAATTGGTTGTACAAATCTTAAGTTAAAACTGAGGATTATATGTATACTATAATAGCTGACAAATAATTAATCAGAAATACTTATTATTTAAGTTGTTGGATTTGTTTCGTCTAATAATATAATTTTAAATTATACTGCTTTTTTAGGGTCATCATTTGTAAAGATTGTTAACATACTTCCATTCAATCATTCAAAGTTCTATATAATATACACAATTAGTGACATAAACTTTTCTTAATTGTAAATTTCTTAAGTATCGGATGACCTATAGACGAGCATGCATCTGTTTAAAACAGTCCATCCTCATATTGATTATATTACAATGAAAATAACAACAATATACTGCAAATAATTTGTAATAAACAGAATTCTCGAACAATCCCGTTTTAACACCTTACCTTCCAAAGAATAACCAATCATCGTCTACAACCAGTCCATACATCTTATAACTTATAAACTCCTCCTAAAAAAAAGTTCCTATTTAACCACATCTCAATTAAAAAGATGCACCTACAGTTCCTTTTCAAAACACAATCTCCATTAAACAAAATGTAATAAAGCATTCGATAATAAAAAGAAGAGAAAGATTTATTTAGCAAAACGAGGACGAGAACGAAACGACACGAGACAAAAGAGGGACTCTCGAGAAAAGACGCTAAACTGGTTGCGGAGGACCAGCCGATTTTCTGGATCGTGCCACATAGGGCGGTTCGCGCGTGATTTGCGCGATTACCTGTAATGACGCTCGATCCTCTCACGGGGGTCGTGACCGATCCCCGTGTGTGGGTACAGCTTCATGACAATGGCCGCTCATTATCGGCTCGCTATTGGCCTATTGTTGCCGGTGAGAGAGCCGGAACGGCCTTACCGACTGCGGCGAGGAGTGATACCGGCTCCACCGCACCGGTGACTCGTCCTTTTTCGACTTGTCGCCAGCCGAATCGTATTCCAAATGCTGCACGCCGCGAATCCGCGGTGAATGATAAAAGGCAAATTTCAAACGATCTATGATTTTAATGTGACCTACGCAACCCCCTTCCATAGGCTGTGAGCCGAGTACTATTCGAGGGATAATGCGGTGACACGCAGTGAATGTGATGCTGGTTTGTTACTAGATACGTTTCTCTTTCGGAGAATTTTTCAAGGAATAGATGAAAGCTGAGGAAAATTAAGTAAAAATTTGGTGATCTATGATTTAATAAGATGTATTAAGCGTATAAATAAAAGTTCTCGTGGTTTAGTAGAGTGTTAAAAAATTGATCAATGGCTATATCGCTTCAAAAGACGAAGCATTTTTCCGACAGAACATTGGATCCTTCTTTGAGACATGAGGAAAGGTGTAAAATCTCAATAAAAATTACTTCGAGTAAAATTGAATATATCATTTCTTCTACATTAATAAATATATCTTATATAAAGAACCGCGGGAATTTATTTATACACCTAATACATACATATGTTCTATTCGACAAATGTAAATTTATTACATATTAAATTTTGTGACATATTTAAGGGTTTAATGAAAATTGTATAGAAATTAGATAACAAACAGAACATAACACAATTTTATATTCAAAACCATCAAATCTTTACAAAAACCAATCATTCAAAATTCAGTAACTCCCCAAAATCGAACTCCAGCTTCGCCGCTTAATTACTCAATACACATTCGTAAATTTATTATCGAAGAAATATTCGATTGACATATTTTGACATATATATTACATTCTGTGACATATTTAAGGATTTAATGAAAACAGTATAGAAATTAGATAACAAACAGAACATAACAAAACTTCATATTCAAAACCATCAACTCTTTACAAAAACCAATCATTCAAAATTGAGTAACTCCCCAAAATCGAACTCCAGCTTCGCCGCTTAATTATTCAATACCCTTTCCTGATTCGGTACCAAGTTTCTTTTCCACAGTCGAGAGGTCGGTTCCTTTAAAATGGTAACACGGGTCTGTTCCTTCCCGTCTTTGCGGGCGATTAATATTCCAGTGTTCCGGTGCTGCTGCTCACCGAGAAAAACCAAGAAAAATAATTTCCCGTCTCATCCGGACCGACGTGGCCTGTCCCTGTAACCTCCCAGCTCGCAACCCCTTCGCGCCACCCCCGACGCTGGGGCTGGCTGCAGCCAGAAAAGCAAGCAGAAAACGTAGGCAGAAAGCTGAAACCCGATGGGCGCAGCCAGGACGCGCTAAAACATGCAAAATCATGCAAATTGCGTTCGTTCGAACACCCTCCGCCTCGTGCACCTCCACCTCCACCCTACATCGGCTTCCTCCGCGTTTTACCGATCCCATCGTGCCTCTTTCTCTCTTCGTTGCTCCACGACTTTCTCTCTTTTCCCGTCGTTTGCCTCGTCTCTTTTTCTCCACGTTTTTCCTCGCCTTTCACTGTCCTTCTTCAACCCCCTCCCCCGTCTGATTCTGCCGCTCCTCGAACGTTCCTGTCTCACTCTTCTTCACCGTGGCCCCACGTGCGAGCGAGTGCCAGCGTCAAAAATGTTTCGACGATTGCGTGCCGCGGCACTTTTTGTTCCTTTATTTTTGCCGAGGGGTGGAATAGCAGGCTGGGCGGGGCTGCTGCCCCCGGGACACAAAGGGGGATGAAACTTCGCCCGCCATATTTACGTCTCTACGCCGAGTGGGAAACGAAAAAAGCTCCGGAAAATCGTTGTTGAGCCATTCAACCCTTTTTTCGTTCTTCGTTGTCATTGGGGACGGAGGGCTGCTGTGTCGATGGGTATGAAAGGGTTGAGAATCATTTTTTGGGAAAGTTGTTTTAGGAGAATGAAGTGGAAAGTGGGAAAGGTGTGGATATACGATTTTTTTTTTTTTTCATTCTTTGTGTTTTTGTTTGACGCGGATGGTGTATCGTTGATCATTTATTTGTATCGAATGTTGATTTTTACAACACTTTTTTAATATAGATTGATATTTTTCGCTGGAACGTATTAAGTAGGTCTTTGTTATCAGTTGCTACATTTTCTTTTCTTTATAATCTAACATTTCATTAGTATTACTCATCTGTTAACCTTTTACTATTATTTTAATATCATAAATAGTATATTTCAGTTTTTGTACTTTAGGTTTTCATTTTTTTATGTTTGATCTACTGATGATTGTATCGAGTGCAGGTTCCTTCGAACGAGTTCGAAACCTTTCCTCAACTTTTAAATAAAACGAGAAAATTCAATGAGATTGAAAAATGAAGTTTATAAAATTTGTAGGTACACCTTGTCGGTAAAAGAGCCGACATAAAAAACATCAGTAATATACACTCCGCATTATCTTTTCACATCTTTCCTCTTGATCTCATTTCGCCGTTCTACCATCACTATACCTATCGTGCTAACTTCAAAACCACGTCATTTACCGTACATCGATACGATATCCGACTTTTCCATAATCCGTTTGAACCCCCATGATTCCTTCCATTTTTACCGTACCTGTCGTTCCTCCGCATATTTTTCGCATTTGCTCGCAGTTTTTCCGAGCTTTGATAATCCCGAAGAAGGATCCGTCAACGTAATCCGGCTGCTGTTCAGTAATGAAATTAAAAAAAAAAAAGAGACCAGGAAATAGGCGGAAAAGCGGAGAAAAAAGGAGGAGGCAACCGATGGACGACGAAAAAAAAAAAAAAATGAAAGAGTCGACGCCGAGGGGATTTGCAGCGGCGTTGATTAAAACCGCGACGACGTATGGCTGCATTTGACGAAGCAGCGAATTCGCGGCCGGCTACTGCAAGTATAGTCGATAATACGCGCGTGGGCGTTCATTCGAGCTGTGCAATCTTTTTCCCCTCTATTTCCTATTTTTTTTTATCTTTTTTTCTTTTTTTTCTGGGGGTGGGCGTTCGTTCCACGTCGGTCACAAAAGAAACGGAATGGCAAATTCCTGAGAGTGGAACCGCCATTATAATTGAACACGCATTATTCTTCATGCATAAAGGATATTTAATATAGAGAGTCACCATTCTCTTACGAGCCTGCGTATCTTCATTATCGGATTAATTAGAATTATTAAATTCTATTCTTTTTCGACGCGTAATTCATCGAACCATCGCTCGCTTCTTCGATGTTGCGGATAACCAATATCTTATATTACTGAATTTTTTGTAGGAAATAGAAGAAATTATGGTTTTCTTTTAAATTGTTTGCTTTAATTCGCATTAACCACTAAGTTGGATTACAAGCAACTCAGTCCGTAGCAAAAATATTTAAAGTTTATGGAGAAGCTTAATATTTTTCAGAAATTTCAGTAGCTGCTGTGCCTTATTTTGGTCAGTGTTTTTCCGTATACAGTGGTCGATGTCACAATTCTTTCTTTCAGCTGAGAATATCGTGCAGCGGAGAATTAGGTTATCAATGATTAATGTAACGTTGCAAGTATCGCTTGTTTCTCAAAATTTTAGAGTTTTAAATACTTTGATATTAGGGTATTGATCCGAGAATGGTACCTTTGATGAATTTTTACATAGACTGTAACTCTTTGAAATAGTAACATACAGTTGATCACAGAAATATCCAGCCACCTCGGGTATTTAGCGAATTTCGTGTACAATTATAGGTTTGTAAATAAAAAACTAAATCTAAATCTGTTTTTGACAAACTTTTAAGAACTTATTTTACAATAATGTATAAATTGCAGTTAAAAAAAATATAATATTAACCCTGCTACAGTTCTCAAATTCTTTTCGATTCAAACGTCTTCTCATTTCGCTAAAAAAAATTCCTAATTTTGGTAAAAATGTGTTCTTAACATATTGACCGCCACGGTGATCGCAGATTGTTTCTCCTGTAACACGATGGTGGTCATCGGTGACCGGAGTGCTTTAAATATTTATAATTGTAAAAGTTATAACAATTGTAAAAAAAATACTTTGAAATAAAATATGCATTATTGAAAGATTAAAATTTTTTATTGGAAGATAAAAAATGAGAGATTAATTTTTATCAAATCTTCTATTTACCGGTGTGACATCTTAAGCCGTGAGCAAAATATGTGTTTTCGGCATGTGTTAACGTGTTAATATAAAATTGAAATAAGAAAATTCGCATGTTGACAATAAGTTTTTTATATGTTTCTAAAAATTAAGAAATTCTTTAATGAAAGAAAAAATCAGTTGGGTTAAAAATGATCCTAGGGCCGTAGCAAGGTTAATACCTAAAGTAGTCAAATACTTTTGTAATCAACTGTATTTCCCATATTCAAATATATTTACCTTTTATTTAGTACTAGCAGCCCCCGTCTCGGCTTCGTCCAAGATATTAGCGTAACTGATTTATGTTTATCAGAATTATCTTTCAAGATAACATATATCCACGGTAATGTTAATAATCATATGTTAATACCGCGTTTTTGAGACATGTTGCATAGTCCATGTCCGCCCTAGAGTATTCGGAAATAATGTTTTAAAATTTGACAAAGATCGATTCAGTAGTTCTTGAGTTTCGTGTAACCTACTTATTAACAATATTAAATCTAATGATACATTGAAACTTAAAATAGATGAAAATCCACTAAGAACCACCAACAAAACAGCCACTAAAAACTATTACTCATCGTGAGCTCTTCGAAATATAACCAAAACTCGAATCAATTTCTGGAGCACGGTCGAAACAACGAAAATCGTCTCGAGTGGTGTCTATCTACAACGTTTACACAGAGAGAGGACAGAGTTTCTTTCGGACGTAAGAACCGAACGAGTCTAAAAAGAAGCAGACAGACGAGGATGAAGTACCGTTTCGAAACCGAACAGAACCATCCGACTCATCGCGCGAAATTACCCAGTCGAGTGGGTTCCATCTCGTCGAATTAGTTGAAATTTTCTTTTCGTTCCATTGTACCTGGACCTCGATCTGACACTGATATAAGCTCGCTTTTCAGGCGTTCACAATGGAGAGCTGGCTAGAAATACCAACGGACCGTCTGTAAATCCGTCTTGTGCTTATGTTTCGTTTCGAATAAAAATAACAGCAGAACAATATTGTCGGTGATTCGACGTTTATTGAACGTTGTCTGAATCGGTTTCCAGCATAAGCCTTTGGCCGACCGTTGCTATCATTTACGACATATAATTATGATATTATCCGGCTCTTTTAATTTCGATCTTAAGCCGAATGCCACCTGTTATTAGCTGCTGAATTATAGAAGCCGAATTATCATTCCATCTTCGGTTCAAGGGTGTTTGGTTTGATGTTATTTGATTTTGTTCGGAGGTGGGAGAAATAATTTCCGTTTTAAGGGAGGTTTGTTAGGGAAATCTTGATTTCAATTGAGTCGAGATAACAATTTTTTTATTATTCGTAGTTATGGTTCTTTCTGGGAATTAATTTTCTTAGAGAGATCATTATTTTGAGTTTCTATTACGTGCATTGAGTTTTTGTTAATATCGATGAATGTTGTTACGTTGAAGCTTTAAAGAAAAGGTTTCAGACTTTATAAGCTTATAGTATTCATTGAGAAAAGTAGAAAAATGTTTAATGAATATTGGTTATGAAACCAAACTTTTCAGTGTAAAATGTACTTTTGCATTTATAAATGTTCAGTAACATAACGAAGCTTTTTAACTGTATTTATACTAAATGAAAGAATTGGTTTACAAATATATTAATTTAAAAAATCTAAGAAAAAGATTCACTGATATCAATATATCATATTCACCGTTAACAAGATACCACTGCGAAAGATTTTTTTAATACCGTATATATGTAATATATCTGTGGCTTATATATCGGCTTGTATATCGTGTAAATATAATATACAACATTATATATAAATATAAATGTAACAGTGATACATAAAAATTATAAAATATTGAATACGAGTTTCGTACAAAATTTTAATTAATACAATCTATACAATTTTTATATTTACCACATTATTATATATAATCCAAATACTGTTTTTCAATAATCGGAGCCTTTAATCTGAACAGTAGAATCATTTCAACACATGTTCTTCTATTCTTTTTTATTCGAACAAAAACTTGTCAATAAGTTTTTTTTTCGAAAAACACGCTGCCTCGAAGGAGCAAACGATATTTGCTCTCGACCGCATTCCTGGCGCTTACACCATCAACGCTTTAATCTTTTCGATCTCTAAACCAAACTCATCAGCAAAGCAGTGGTCCCGGTGGTATTTTAAAAGTTCTTACGCGAAGAAAAACCATATCAATGGGTGCTAAGATGTTTCACAGCGCTCGATCGTTGAGGAGGTAGTGTGATTCACAACAATGGCGCCGATGTTGTTGGGCACGAAGCAACTTTCCGGTGTTTATTTAAGTAACAAACCACGATGCGCGTATCAAGCTCACGAGCTACCGACGTCACACTTTGTCGATCATACTGCGAGTATATTCGCGGATCGAAATGCCAACAATGTGGCGTGTTATTCATCGAGAACAAGACATCGAGTTCTTACCGAAGGATGAATTAATTCCACGTGGATAAAAGAGGAATGAAACAATCAGTGGAACGTATAGGTAATTTTTCAAATAGTTTCATTTTAAGGTCTTATAAAGGAAAATTTGAAAATAAAGAGACTTTTTGATTTTTTAATTAAGAGTACAGAATTGTTGATTAGGGTAAGTTGGCGATCTTAGACCAGTTTTTTTTGTTTTAAATCAATATATCGTCAATTTAATCAATATATCGTCAATTAAATCAATATATCGTCAATTTAATCAATATATCGTCAATTTAATCAATATATTAAGTAAAAAAAAAATTTTCTAAAGTAAATACATGTGATTTATAGTATTAATGTTTATCGTTATCAAACCAAATGTGCATTTCAAGCACCACCGATCTCTGGCATTCTACTCCAAATAGGGTAAATCCGGTGTATGTGAATGGTTCGATCACCGGGAGAGTCCGGCCAGTATTAATATCTGAAAATAAAATAAATATGTCGACTTATTATTATTATTGTACTGACAATTTTCGCGAAATCATATATATATTATATTGGGTCAGTGCAAAATTTCGTACCCGATTTCAATAGATGTTACTAAATTAATTATTTACAAATGTCATCCTGTGCTGCTTGTGCAAACTGCATAGCAGATAAAAAGTGCGATATTTAATTGTTATTGTAACAACAGTTTTTTGTTTTTTGATAGTATTTAATAGTATTTAGTAGTATTGTGAAAAAAGATTTTAAAAATGTACGAAAAAAAGATTCATTTGCGTCACGTCATGCTCTACGAATTCCATAAAGGTGTAACAGTGGGAACTGCTATGAAAAACATTCGGAATGTTTATCAAGACTGTGCGCCAGCACTTCGTACGGTGAAAAAGTGGTTTGCAAAATTCAGACATGGTGATTTTCAACTTAACGACGAACCACGCTCTAGCAGACCTTCTTTGATCGCAGATCACGTTGTGCGTAACTTATTACAAAATAGGAACAAGATCATACAGAGCAACGGAGATTATATAATTGATTAACAAAAAAAAATTTTTAAATCAATATATCAACTAATTTTTTTTGTTATATTTTGTATAAGATACATTTTTTTATATTTTTAAAGGTCGATCTCACACGTAATGGGTGGACGCTCTAACCCGAACGTGAGAGTGAGATCGTCCATTTGCAATGTTGGCATTTCTTAATTATTAAAAGAAATAAATATTTTAATATATCGGGAAATACGATTTATACATATTCTAAATTATTTATGCGCTTTAATTTGCCCGAAACAACAAAAATGTAAAAAACCGACATTGCAATGACTTCTTTTCAAAAAATGGTCCAACGTTCCCAGAATTACCCGATTAATGAAAATGCAAAAAAAATTACTTTTGAAATGAATAAAGATTACTTTAAATGACTTTAAGATTATTATTTGCATGTAATTGTCGCAGTTAAAGGTTGTCGCATTTAAAAACTTGCAAGCAAACATACACCGAGAACATGTTGTTGCTCCCTAATCGAGCTAAATAATTGAAGTGACAAGGGTTAATATTTATAATATTCAGAATACTGCTAAAAACATCTGTAAAATTGAACATTTTGTAACCTACACGAACTCGTGTCATCTTAAGTGAAATTACACTGTATTACAGTTAATCATATATTTCAGATTCTTGTTGTATGTTCAGAGTATTAGTTGCTTATTTAGCCTTCTTTTCTTGGGATTAGTATTCTATTTAACCCTTATGCACTGTTCGGGTCAATTTGATGCGAAATTGAGCTTTGATATTAAACAACTTTTTAACAAAATATCCGATTAATATAACATTTTGCAACTTTTATCAGCACCGTTTGAAGAACGTATCAACCAAGAAAAAATGTATTAGGTACTAATTTGCGCGAGATATAGAGTAGTGACCAATAAAATTGCACCACTTCCGAAGAACACAGCTTGTCAAATACTTAGATACATTGTAAACTTTGTAGTTATACTAAATTGTATTAACGTGGTCTTTTGATAGTTTTGAATAATCTAATGCAATAGGACTGCATTATATTGCTTCAGTTGGATTTTATTAGGTTGGCCAAAAAGTTTGCTGCGGGTTTCAATATGTAAATAAGAAGCAATTTTTTTTTATTATAAAAGGAAATATTTTTATTCAATAATATATTGTCCATTGGAACTGCTAAGTCACCTTTCGTTTTTAAGATTTCAACTGAATTTAGTTGCATTTCAAAGCTCTGGAAAACAATTATCGCTAAAAATCGTAAGAATTTATTGGCTAACTTAATACATCGATTATTTCACAGTTATGTATGATTGTAATTTTTGGAAAAGCATTCACAGCTTATGCTGATGGCTCCTTATCAACTTCACACACGGTGGTGAAAGGTGGTGCAGTTTCTGTAGCCGTTACTACACATATTTGTTACTCTAGTACTATTCAATTTGAGCCGAACAATGATTTTGTTTGCTTTTTAGCAGGTTGGACACCTGTTTTTAGATAAATATATTATTTATTGTATACTTCTAAAAAGATTTCTATTAAGTATTTGTAATCCAAGTGTACATGAGATACTTATCGAACTCAAGTCAAAATTATAGTCGTACCTATGTTGGATCGATTAGCGGAATGCAAAATGCAGACAAAATATTATATTCTCTTTAGCTGCTTTTCTTGTTTATATTGTATGGGCGGAGATAAATCACAATTGGAATCATACAAAATTATATAAACATGTATTATCTCTAAATGAATATTNTATTGGCTAACTTAATACATCGATTATTTCACAGTTATGTATGATTGTCATTTTTGGAAAAGCATTCACAGCTTATGCTCATGGCTCCTTATCAACAACACACACGGTGGTGAAAGGTGGTGCAGTTTCTGTCGCCGTTACTACACATATTTGTTACTCTAGTACTGTTCAATTTGAGCCGAACAATGATTTTGTTTGGNATTTAGCCTTCTTTTCTTGGGATTAGTATTCTATTTAACCCTTATGCACTGTTCGGGTCAATTTGATGCGAAATTGAGCTTTGATATTAAACAACTTTTTAACAAAATATCCGATTAATATAACATTTTGCAACTTTTATCAGCACCGTTTGAAGAACGTATCAACCAAGAAAAAATGTATTAGGTACTAATTTGCGCGAGATATAGAGTAGTGACCAATAAAATTGCACCACTTCCGAAGAACACAGCTTGTCAAATACTTAGATACATTGTAAACTTTGTAGTTATACTAAATTGTATTAACGTGGTCTTTTGATAGTTTTGAATAATCTAATGCAATAGGACTGCATTATATTGCTTCAGTTGGATTTTATTAGGTTGGCCAAAAAGTTTGCTGCGGGTTTCAATATGTAAATAAGAAGCAATTTTTTTTTATTATAAAAGGAAATATTTTTATTCAATAATATATTGTCCATTGGAACTGCTAAGTCACCTTTCGTTTTTAAGATTTCAACTGAATTTAGTTGCATTTCAAAGCTCTGGAAGACAATTATCGCTAAAAATCGTAAGAATTTNTGTTACTCTAGTACTGTTCAATTTAAGCCGAACAATGATTTTGTTTGCTTTTTAGCAGGTTGGACACCTGTTTTTAGATAAATATATTATTTATTGTATACTTCTAAAAAGATTTCTATTAAGTATTTGTAATCCAAGTGTACATGAGATACTTATCGAACTCAAGTCAAAATTATAGTCGTACCTATGTCGGATCGATTAGCGGAATGCAAAATGCAGACAAAATATTATATTCTCTTTAGCTGCTTTTCTTGTTTATATTGTATGGGCGGAGATAAATCACAATTGGAATCATACAAAATTATATAAACATGTATTATTTCTAAATGAATATCTAGATTTGACAAAAACATATACACTTCCATCCATAAGCCGTCGAACATTTAACAAATTTAGAATAAAGAAAAATTTATGTTATAGTTATAAAATGAATATGCCAGTCTCTAATCGTTTACGTTATACAAAACTTTAATAAGAATTTTGTTAAAAACTAATAAGTGTCGGGAGTGTATATTTAGTAGGACTACATTACTGAGAAACAAATTTTCATTGAAAATAACGCAAAACATCTAAAAATGTAATATAGCCCCAATACAATTATCATTTGCAGTTCAAGAAATAAAAGCAAATAATAAACGGCATCGATGTTGCATGCACCATTACGCTGCCGACAAAGAGACAAGCACGGTTTGCGTTGTATATAAAAATTATGTATGTAAGAAACATTCTGAAATAGTATATATTAGTTTGTATGTGTTTATATTTATCATTGCTTAGCTTTATAATAATTAATTTTCCCATTAATTTTCTGAGTACACAAGTAAAGCATGCAAAAACATTATATAAAAGAATTATTATTATGTAATTTTAATATAATTATACGTTCTATGTCTGTAATAAATCATCTGTTATGCATGGAAATTATATTTGTTTAGATACCGTTGTGTTTTTCCAATACGAGTCAATTTGACCCGAGCAATATCAGTGTAACAATTATTTGAACAGTGCACGAGGGTTAAAATTAGTGTTTCAGACAAAGACAGACGAAATTAAATACAAAAGATATGATAAAATGTTTAGAAAACGTGACTTCAATTGTAAGACAAGAAATTTCATTTATCAATAATGTTGTAACTTGTGCACACATATGGTAGTGAAATAATGACTGTCTTAAGCGGTTTATCGATTCAACAAACAACATCTCAAAATTCTTTGGTTCTCGCACCAGATTTCAAGATTCTTGCAAAATGTTCTCGCCTCCTTACCATTTTTCCAATACAACTAATTCTTTTCATCGAGCCAAGCCATAGGATTAGTTTTAAGGGCCGTGCGAGATCTCCTTAGAGGTCCTTACGGTTGGTTAGCTCCGTCAACGTTGATCCTTCTTAACGCTGCGACAAGAAGCCGAATCTAATCTCTTTGCTTCCGCTTTTGACGGTTTCGCACGAACCAGTACGCAAAACTATGCCACTAGGCGCTATTGTACAATTTTATAATAAAGTTCTCCACTTATGTATTTTCGTAACATTTTCTGAAGCTAATCGGAAAATATTTCGAGTTAAATGAAAATAATGGTTAAGTAAAAAAGTTATTGCGACTTCAAATCCTTTCGTGACTTTTGATTATTGTAACACAGAATAATTGTTATAGAGATTATTATAAAATTGACAGATCTTCCTGTTATCCTGTTATCTTAATAATGCCCGCCATTATTTGCGTAGTTCTTTTTTTTTATTATAAATTAATGTCGCATCAACTACATATGGTTATTAGTGACAACTGTTAACAATTGATAGTAAATTATATTTAAATACTTTTATGATACCGACCGATATCTTTTAAAGAGTGACACGAATAGTGTAGTAATATAGGTTTTATAGTGATAGGTATGTTATAGTAGTCACATGTTGCAGGATTTATTCTCAATTCTTCAAATAGCAAACACTTCTTTATTCCATTTTCAATACATTTTGAAACTGTTTAAAAAATACATAAAGAAATACGATATAAGAAAAAAACGTATACAGTAGGGTAAGTCCGGGATAGTTTGACCATCGGCAGAGATCGGTCAATATTAATATCTCAAAATGAAACAAATAAATTGGCTTATTATTATTCTCGTACTAACAACACTCGCAAAACCGTATGTATATATTATAAATTACATTTAAAGTTTTGTGCATACTAGAAAGCAAAATTATAAAGAACTATTTCGAAATCTCCGTAAACCAGAATTGGGTTAAATGTGTAAGGTATAGACATTGTTTCATGATTGATGCTCCAAGCATGGGAACATTTATGATTTACGTAGAAAATTTAAGAAAAAGCAACATATCAGTTAATTTTGTCTTGTATTATATTTTGTATAAGCTACATTTTTTGGTGTTTCTCAAGGTCGGTCTCACCCGTAATGAGTGGACGCTCTAATCCAAACGTGCGGGTGAAACCGTTCATTTGCAATGTTGGTATTTTTTGATTAAAAAAAGAAATTAATATTTTAATATTTTACAATTAAATTACTTAGGTACTGCTTTAATTTGTCCAAAACAACAAAAGTACAAAACACTAACAATACAATAATTTCTTTCGAAAAAGTAGCGAAACTATCTCAGACTTAGCCTATAAAAAAAATAATTATCAGTTAATTAAGTAACAATATCACTGTAGGGTCCAATGGTGGAGAGGTAAGAACAAAATGACAGACAGATAATAGAAAAGAACCAAATTGAATGCACACGAACAGCTAAAGTTTCATGTTTTTTGTATCTAGCTTCACAAATGCAAAAAATTATTAACGATAAAAAATATGTATTTTTATTACATAGTCTCTTCTGTATTTCTCGTCAGTTTATTACTCAAAAGGGTTAACCGTTCCGATTCACAACAAAACCATCCACCTTTGTTCAACAGACAAGCAAAGGCCGCTGATAATGTTTCTTTATATACCGTGGAGCAACTCACGAAGTCTGAAGTGTGGACACTCCATTACGCGGCGGTAGCAGCGACGAAAACGACAAACGGACCATTTCAACCGAGCCTGAGTACCCACGTACACACACACACCGCCATATTTTCGGACCACGGCCGCGTGCACGCGCAATCTGAACCATTTCGCCACGCTCTACGCTCTTTAACCCGTTCCAAGAAAGTCCAACAAGAAGTGAAACGGGAGTGTACGCGAGCATTACTGGACATAAGTTTGTGTGCGTGTACTTGGTACACAAAGAACTGTTGGATCGTTTACAAAAACTTGGACGTTCGTCCACTTGACGAGTTTCGGGGATTTCGAGGGATACTCTGAGCTCGGGAGAATCTTCGAGCTTGGCTACTGGATTTGTGTCAACTAATTAACATACCTTCGTGGTTATTGTTCAAGGTTATGTGACTGGCTGGGTAAAATTTACTTACCAAAAATTGTGAATTTGTAGAAATAATGTTTGTAAAAGGAATGATATTTGGAGTTTTGAAAGAACTTGTTTTCTTGGTGATAGTAACATTAATAGATTGATTAATGGCGGATTAATATTTAAAGTTGTACAAGTATTTGTGCGAAATTTGTTTAAATTGTTAAATTATTGTTTGTTCGTATAAGTATATGTAATAAGAGTTACAGAACGAGATTCGTATATTTGAAAAGGAAAAGATTATTAGAGTGGTTTAGTGGTTTATAAATCTTTGGTTGTTTTGTTATTTTTAAGCCATTTATGGCAATGGGGTATTTATTGACACATCTTTTAAAAAGTATGTATTTCCACGCTGATTACAATAGCAGGTGTACTTTTCGTTAGTTTGTCGTGTAGTGTAGTTACTTTTCGTGTAGTTTCATCCGTTCATTTCGTCTCAACAATCTAAACTTTTAACACGTGCAATGTTTTCTAGTCGGCTTGGAGGAAAAATTGATCAAGTCCATGCGTTTTTGCAATGAAATTTGGATCTTTAGCAAATACCAAGTGTATTATCTATCATTGATAAATGATTACAACCTATAACCTTAATACACACCATTCTAAATTTTACCTGCGTCAAATATAAACATTTCTAGAACTAAAACTGTGTAATATGAACAATTACATTTTAAGTTTTTTTTTTATAATAGATTATTAAATATTCATATAAGAAAAATCTTATGTATTCTGGAATAGTATTCAATTATTATTACCTGATTTATTACAATAGATCGAACATTAAATTTAGATTTATCAAAAAATAACAAGTATGGACCTAATTAGTTTTACCAACAAATCAACAATATCCTTTAGAAACCAAAGCTAGGAAAAACCAAACTTTGATGAACTTTCGATAATTTTCCACGATTCTATAACGTGCCTAATTATCACGTGTATAAACAGATTCTTATAGCCTAGTAGAAAGTACAAAAAATAGATCGGTAATTACAGCGCTTCAAAAAAACGAAGCATTTTTTCGTCGAGGCGTTGGCACCTTGCTCGAGAGGAAAAAAATTACTTCGATTAAAATCGGACGTATCATTTCTTCCATATTAAAAAAAAAACATGTTTATAAAAACCGCGAGGACTTACTTATACATCTAATTTAACAACAACATTTAACCACCCTCCCCGATTCCAACACAAAAACCGACATTGTTTCAACTTCCGTAAGATGCGTCCAACAGGATCGAAAGCCCTAGCCCGTCTCGTCTGGTAATCGTGACCGTTTCCGGGGGTGTGAAATTAGTATTCAGGGGCGTATCCGCGAGCGTTTATTTTCCAAAGACCGGCAAATAGGTCTGGGATGATGGTGGTGGTAGAAGCAACGAGCTACCGAGGGTCTTCCATCGTGCTACGTACTTTCCGCTCGACGACTCGTTCCGCGAAAAGCACGACCCGGTGTAATGGGCATGTCGTCGCAAACTGTTGGGACGCTTAACCGACACAGGCGTCTCGACGAAACGCGCCACGTCGCCGTGGAATCCTCGCCCGTCCCGTCTTCCAAAGGACAAGGCCGTGGGGAAGAAGAAGGACGACCGACGGAGGGGAATGGTTAAAGAGGGAGAGGAAACGGGATGAAACGAGAGACAGAGTCAGGGGCGGTGCATGTCGGGAGCAAACTACAGCCGCCATCTTGCACGTGAACAGAATTTCTAAGGGGATATACGCGGTGGCGACCAGAGCGTGCCGGCGCCGACATCGATGTCGTCGCCAAGACTTTTGACTCACGATCCTATGCAGTATGAACTTGATTTTTGTGAGTTTTAATAATAAAGATGCATGGAAGGTTTTTGCAGAGATATGTACATTTTTGAAATTTGTCTTTGAAGAAATTTTTGTCGAAGAAAAGTTTGTCGTTGACTAGTTGTTATCTGTGGCGATGGTTTGAGGTTTAAATTGGATTTACGGGCATCGATCGAATCATTCTGAGGGGCATCTTAAAATGCAGACTTTTCTGTAATAACGTTAGTTTGTTTTATACTGTGTTCAGATTTTTGATATTTCAAAGCGTAGAATTTTATAAATTATTATAAAGTGTACTTAAAGTTGATCGCTTTGATAGTGAGGTAATGTAACGTCTCTTTTGTTAATTTCTTTTATCAGTGTTATACAAAATTAAGTAGTTATTGAATCATCGAATCACTTTTTATATATTTCAACCAGGTAGTTATCGATAAATGGTATCAACGGAAGTAGCATAATTTGGACAAAAAATTAAAAGCATCGATTATAATTAAATGCTTGATTCATCTTAAGAATAATTAAACTCTTGTTAAGCTATTTCTTTACCGAAACAAATCTTTTAAAATACACAGTCGGGAATATATTCATTTTTTACATAACTTATGTTTTAAAAAATATTCTCCAAATTACACACAGTATGATACCGTGTTCCACGTCTTTATACCAATATTTTTAATTTATTTTTATACTAATTTAAACCGCAACAACATCGAAACAAAGAATCCAAAATGAAAATTCTAAAACTCAATATCACAGATATTCCCATACACTACCAATAATATTGAAACATAAAAATAAATACTCCAACTTCGTCTCCACCGCTTAAATAATCATCATCGCCTTCAAACACCAGATCATTCAAATTATTTCCATCCAAACTCCCTGTATAGATCTAACCCGTTGTAAGCTCGGATTTCATTCAACGTATCCTTTATATCTGTCGAACCACTCTATGCTTGAACGTGTTTCTCCGAAACAATAGCGAAACCGGCGACAGGCCACCCTTCGAAAAGGACCGTGTACGCGCGTATGTCCTTACACAGTGGCAGCGATTAGCATTGGGTCCACGTAGACTCTCCCTAAACACTATACCCTATTTAGGCTAACTTGGTAATCACCGAGGGACTGCTAATCGCTAGTGGGGGGTTACCGTTTCCTCGTGCACGCCAGCCTGTGGGTAATTACAGGACCGGTGACGTTGAATAAGCTCATTACATTTTTTCCATCTTCTTCCTTTTTTTCTTCCTTTTTTTCTTCCTTTTCTTGGATCCAAGAACACGCGTCGGGAGAGTGTCTCTGGTGTTTCGATGCTATAAAGACGTTAATATTAATTACCTACATGCCACTATTAATTGTGACGGCGGTAAATGTCACACTGCGAGAAAGAGAGGATGATCGTTGCATCTGCAGCAGGTGTGAGATGTCGCTTCGTTAGGACACGATGACAAGCGACATTTGAGACGAGGAACGGGAGAAAGAATGATAGGTGGATGGGTGGAAAGGGGTAAAGAATCGTTGCGTTGTGAACTTTAATAGAAATTGACGCGCGATTATTAATATTGCCAATTGTAAAAAGGACTGTTGCTTAGGTGCTTCTAGGAAGATAGGTAGAAGAACTGTTTGAAATATCCTATGTTATGATAATTAATAATGTGAAATCTTAAAGTGATGACCTTATCTATCTGGAAATGTATAAAAAAAATATTTTTTATAGGTATTATTTATTTTGTATTAGGATTTATTACATTCTTGATTTTTTATTTTATTAAACGGACTTTGAACTGCATAATTCCATAAAGGAAGTTAATTTTTATAAATCGATATCTTTATGAAATAAGTTTAAAGTGTTTTTTTTATAAGTAACGCAGCTAGACTTGTAGAAATATTGAAAATGGAATTAATATTTCAGTAATTTACTCCAGCAAATAAAATATTTTTCGTAATTAAAGTTTCTTCTATACCTACCAGTGGATAAAATTTATAGTACGTTATTTAAATAGTTTCCTAGTAGTTAATTATAAAAAGGAAATATTTTCATTGTCCTTTTTTTTATAATTATAACAATAAAATTGAATAATATTTTATATTACGATAATATCATATTGTTAGATCGTTGCGAGTAAAATTTTTAAATTATCTATAAAACTTTCAGGGATTATTTTTTTATTAAATACAAAGTGCTCCTAATTTGTGCGCAACATCTTTTATACCTTAACGAGTATCAGATTCAACCAGATTTCTTAGTTCGTCATTGTTGATCACTTCTGTAGGGTGATCACAAGGTAGATTTTCAAGATTTATAACTTCAATGTAAAATTTTTCGAATTAACGTCGAGTTGTTCGTTTACAATCTGTCTTTTACAAAAGCAATGTTAATATTACGAAAAACTTTCACTGCATTATGGTATAGTTTAACCCTCTATGTGGTATTACTGTAGCGACACCACGATTCATCTACAGTAATTATAAGTTAAAACATTTTCAAATCAAAGTAAAAAACTGTAATCAATCGTAATTTTTTCTCCAATAAGCAGACAAAATTCGGGCTGGGTTAAATTCATAGAAGAAGAGAAAATGAATCAGACTTCTATTCATTGTTTGCTTTCGTCCACTGTTTGTTATTTTATTTTAAAACAATTCTCCATTTATCAATCGTGTTCAATCGAGTTAGCTGCGAGTTTTATATTCATATACAATAAGTGGCATTTAATGTTACTTTTAATTATATAATGGCATGAAATTGAATATTTCATATGCAACAACCTAATATGATAGAATATAATATCAAGAGAAAATAAAATCCGTAGAACTTATCAATTAACACGTACTATTTCATTCACTTGTTCAATATTTTTTTTTCTTAATTTTTCAAAACGCGCAAGACATGTAATTACAACTCTGAAATAAATCAAAGAATTCGAGATATTATCACAAGCATAATTACTTCGCTTCGGATTAACGTGAATCATTTGGAAGATTCCGAGTATCGTGGAACACTATTCTCCAGCGACAGCGCAATGACATCGGATTGATTAATTATGCCTAGTGCAACAGCGCGCAATCAGAATCGATCGAGAATTACCGCATGGGAAATCTGATCTAAGCGAATTGCATCATATTCGATAACATTTGAGTATCTTCCTTTTGTAGAAGTCTGTTAAACAGTTTATTTTTCTAGCAGTCATCGTGGCAGCATTAGCGAGGTCTTCATGGAAAACATTCAAACGCAATCCTTCGTAATGTAAATGTTTGATTGGTGCATCGATTGAAAATATTCCGGAAAACTTCGCTTCTTCTCGATGCTGTAAATACAAGGATATAATAGTTTTCATCTATTTGCAATTTTGGTTCATAAGTCTCGCTAATGTATCGCTACGAAAAAAACATGTCTTTACAATTATAATACAACTTCTATAATTTTCAGTATTCCGATGCTTTATAATCATTCAATATAATCAACTAATTTGTTTCAATAATTTTTCATGTGTTATTTCAGTAATTATTTATATCAATGTACGAAAATTTGAAAACTATTTGATAATCTTCGACACAGTGAGAGATAAACTCTTTTTATTTCCAAGCAGCAAATCTTTCTGTTTGTAAATCTTAAATATTTCAGCTAGTATTAAAAAAATAATAATAAACAAATTTTCGTTCACACAAAAAATTATAATAGATATTTATGATAATTTATCCGAACGATGGCTATTTGTAAGATCAAACTTTATTACGTTTATTCTTTTTTTAAGTACACACATGGTTTCTCTTTAAACAAGAAAACCGACTCAAGCTTCTGAAGGGGTTAATTTCAGAGACGGGCAGGTTCAAAGAATGGCCCAGGGTAGAAAGTAGCAAGGCTGCTGTAATGCGCATATTAGCGGGCTAAATGCTCGTTGCTTAGCCTGTCCCGAGAGAGCGGAGGGTAAAATTTTGCCCGGAGGCCCGGCAACCATCTTCCCGAGGGACACGATCGGCACCTCGATTCGAAATCGGACTATCGAGTTTCGTCTGGGGCAACTTGGCAAAACTAGCGGCCCTCCGGTTACCAACCCCATGACCGTCGACCAATCGAAGATTAGAAACTTGGCGTTTTGGAAGATTCTGTATTGGAGGTTAAAGATCGAAAGTAAATTCCTCTAAAAAAATTTCTCTAAGATGGTATAAGGATAACATATTGTATTTGATAAAAAACAAAGATTATAAATAAGCTATGAAACTTATAATTTCATGAAAATTGAAAATATGTATACGTTCCATGATATATGTGCCGAGTGATTATGAAAATGGTGTTTTTAAAATTGTTATCCACATGAAAATGGTCTGAGTCAAAGTTCTAAAAAAATTGAACTTTTTACTGATTTTGTATTATATCGATTGATTTTGCTATACTACTGAAGGATTTTTGCGAGATAATCATTATTTGAATCGATAATGAAGTTAACCATTATATGACTGAACGAAATTCAGATCGCGTTTATTTTGAAAATGGTCTAACTGTAACGCATTTGAGGTTCTAAAAAACATATTTCTGTATAAAATTTTTATTGGACAAAAAGGTATTTAAACCGATAGATTTGTATTTGTGCCTTTGGGGGTTGCGCGCTTGTTTTGTTTTGGTTTTGGATGTCTCGGCTCGTTTCTATTGCGAATGGTTTAGTCAGTTGCTATAGGACGTCGCGAATGAAAAGACGTGTTCTCGCGTTTATAATATTCCCGTTAACAACTCGAAATACATTATATTGATAAGGAACAGTTATACCATAGAAATAAAACCAAGATTATTTTTGTTAAACAAAAATATCCAGCAATTTTTGTAAAAAATTAAGTTTCGTACTATAAGAGGAAACATTAAATACAAAATTATATATTGTACGAGTAAAATATTTTTTAATCAGTCCAATTGCAAAAGTTTAAATATCTCGAAGCAAAGGATATATGATTTAATCGACTTTCCTAATCACCGGCACATAAGATGAATATTATTATACATTAATTACATAGTAGTTTTTATAAGCGATAGTTTAAAAGTACTATTTTGGGTAACTGTGATACATTTTCCTTCGCATCAATTAAAATATAAATGAAGTGAAAAATTAAGGTTGATTCAATGGTAGTGGTTTTAATGCAAAATGCTTCAATCCACTCGCTCCAGTATTACCAATACTTGTATATACTATGCTCCAGAAGCAGAATAAGAACTTAAAAGTGTTCCTTAAAAATTGAATAATCCATGTCATCAATATTATTAGACCACAAGAATACTTACAGAATATAGTAAAATAAAACTAGAACTTCGATAAAATATTACTTCACCTACCATGTATATTATTATAAAAAATATCATAATTTGAATATTGTTTCATATTACGTGCATTTCGAGCAATTTTACTTTTAAATTTCCTATAAACGCATAAAAACCCACAGTTAAAATATCACGATTCCACAAAAACCAAATCAATGCTCTTCGACGATCATCCACATCGCCAATAAACCTTTCACCATCGCAACCGAGAAGAAAAATCAACTCTTTATTCAGTGCATCGCAACACCATACGAACCTGTCGTCGCCAATCAAAAGATTAAGCTTTTATGGTCAATCGAAACAGCCTGGTTACAGCGTAACTATGAATCTTTTTCGGTGCAAGAGACAGGAAGCGAAGGAGTCAGCCGAGGGAAGGCAGAAAAGAAGGTAAGAAGAGGCAAGAGTCGCGGATGGGTTTTCAAGAAACGTCGTCGATGTTTGCCGCGGCCAAAGTGGTCTCGAGTGGCGTCCATTAGCCGGCCACGCGGTTGCGTTCGACCTCTCGATCCCAGCAAGCGCGTGGAAAAGTACACGCTTGAGGGGCAAAGAAAGCCGTGCGTATGTAAAGAAATACCATGGAAGACACCTCGATTGCATGGCTACCGGGAGCCGCACGGTAAACATTGGACAAAAGCAGCGCGCTTCTGGCAGCGCCGTGTGTGCGTATATATCTCGTACAAGTGGCGTTCTCGTCTTTTGCTCGCTTTTTGAAACGTTTCGAGCAGCCAGCACAGCCGTGCCAACTGTACGCGTCGAGATAGGGCTCGAACTCTTTTGCCGATTGCGAGATCGATTTCTCGGGTTTGGGTTGGTCGATCCGTTAATCGTTTTGTGGTGTAACTGGATCGAGTGGATTGTGATAGCTAGATGAGATTGAAATCATGTATTTCGAAGAAATAATGGTTTTATTACGCAACTTTGGAGTGTAAAATAGTATTTATTAGAGTTTCATAAGTTTGGATGGAAGATGACGACATTTGGTGTAGGAGTTTTGAGAAATTATTTTTTTTAACTTGCGTGCTGTTCAATTTACCTTAACCCTCTATGGGACCGTGTGACTTAAAAGTTACAAACTGATTTATCTATATATTAAAACATGAATTTTGTTTCGTTATCACTGCACTATTACCGTATTACTATAGTGGCACCACGATCCATCTACGATAATTATTAGTTAAAATATTTTCAAATCAAAGTGAAAAACTGTAATCGATCGTAATATTTTCTCCAATAAGCAGACAAAATTCGGGCTATAGAGGGTTAAACGAAGAAAATTGTTCAGGCTATTGCTTTGATTCTTTCGATTTGTCACCTCGCTAAAGTAATTTCTACTCTTCAACAGTGAGTTAAAGGGTACATACATTTTTATCTAATGAAAGTTTTATCTATAATAACCGTTGACCCATGTAGCACAGAACATGTCAGTCTGTGACGTATCGCGCGTGTATGAATGATAAAGCTTCCTCGCTTACGCTTATTATTGTGACACCAAAAATCCCTACCGTTTCGTTAAAAAGTCACAAATATTCGGACAATAAACCTTACATTAAACATCGAAATTAACTCTTGAAGAAATCTTAGCAAACCCAGCTTACAACTCAATGAAATTCCCAGCATATTCGCTCAATATCCACGAGATCTCGAAGGTTTCCTTTGACATATCATCATCGTACGTCCCTCTCCTTTCCAGAATGTCCAATACAGAGCAGCGGCAGGACACGTAGGCGTCTTAATACACTGGGGTGTTTACGGGGATTCGAAATTCAGGCTGCATAGAGGCAGCGTCCGGGACAATCGGGCTGCGGCGTGTTGCCCTCTCGAGACGCTTTCCATGGGCCACTTTGAATCCAGCCAGGCAGCTTCACGCACGGCCGAATGTCATTATGTCGCACGAGACAATCCGTGCCGGTGGACCCCGTAGCGTGGCAGCCCTTCCACGTCGAATTTGTTTCCGATTTATTCGGCCAGCAGACAGAGGAGAGTGCTCGAGGAAGAGCGGCCGCATTTCGATCATGCGCTCGGTTACACCCTTAAGTACGGTGGCCAATCGAGTGTCCTCGAATACCTCACGAGTGCCCACTTCCCGTGGCTGTCGCCATCGAGGAAAATTCGAATTACTGCTTCGACGATTTCCCGATTTTATCAGCTCAATTTTCGTGGAATTGGATAATAATTGAAGACTACAGCAGAAGAATATGATAAGTCATATTTTTTGTTCATTACAGGAAAGCAATTTTAAGGGTCATAACGCTCTCCACCAATTCTATTCTATTTAAACCGTGTTTTTGTTTGGTCTGAGGATTAAATATGTATTTTTCTCGCCCCTTTGAAAAAAAAAAAAAAAAAAAAATTGTTGCGATTATATTAGTTGTTCCCTTAGTTTTTTACGGAGCTTTGTGGACAAATCACGGTTTCGCGTGTGGTCTTCAAATGTAAATGGTGGTTGGGTAGTTTTGGTGTGTAGATTGAGCGTGAATGATTTTATGGAATTTATAATATCATATGATGATGATTATTGAAAGATAATTGTGTAATAATGGATAATTTTAATTTTAGAATTATGGAAAATTATTGAATCGCTTATTTTTTTCTTCTTAAGCTAGAAATGATGGAAATTATTTCATTCCTTTTTTTTCGATTTCATTCCGTCCTGTTTAACTTTGAAAAATTGATTTTGATAAAAACCATTGAATAACGTTAATAAAAATGTTAAAAGCAAGTTAAAATTTGAAGGTTACGTTAAAAAATGAAGTGATGAATGAGTTTTAAGAATATTCACAAAAATGATCACATAATAAAATTAAATATATCTAAAATTATGAAAGCATAAAACAAATTTATTATTCTTTAACAATATTTTTAAATCGCGTAAAATACAAAATATCCAATGTCTCGAAATAAAGAAAACTGAACTAATACTATTATAAAACAAAAGAACGGCTGATATAATTAATATATAACGAATATAAAGGAATCAAATAAAACAATGCAATCATTTCAAACTTTAAATATCGACAAAGCTATAACTAAATTAACTCATTTTATCTGCATCAACGGAATCGGCAAAATTCCGCTAAATCTACGCGCAGATGGGCACCGTTATACACCGGCCGTTGTTAGCAAATATTTTCCAGCGACATCCGCATTATGAAACAGCGTCGCGTTTTGCGAGAATTCGGCTATTTTCTATCCGGCTACCGTACTCCGAAGCGAGCCCCGGTATCGACGCCGTTTATTTATTTGTAACCAGTGTTGGATTGCACGAATCAATCAATGGCCGCGTTCAATTCGAAACACGCATTTGTCGACGACGCAACAATGCACCGCCGTGTATCCTGTGTGGAACTTTTAACACAGGATGCACGGGACGCGCCGGGACGCCTGCCAGTTTTCAAATTCGGGAAACCTTTATGCCGCCTATTATCGTCGCGTTAATGCATCTGCCAAAAGGGGTACAGTTTTGTGTTTCACGATTGGGTGTGTGTCTGTGTGTGTGTGTGTGTGTATGTATTAGTTGTGGTGGATTTTATTGAAAACAGTGGCAATATATATGTATTATTACACGTTCTTCATTATGTATTATTGATTTATAGTATTTTTTATTCATAGTTAATGTTACACCAATTGCAAGGTTATTCGTAATTTCTGAATTTTTATGTAAATTTATATTTATGAGATTATAGTAAAAAAAGTGAAAATAAAAAAAAAGAAAATTATTTCATCTATCAGGTATTACAGAAAACACTGTAATTTAGATATTTGTTATATTTTTTCATGTTATATGTACTCTATGCAATTTTGTACCTTTAAATTACGCATAAATACATAAAAGTATGCAGTATAGTCGTTAGTAAATTGCGCTTGATTATTTATTTGTATTGCTGATTAATTTGGTTTTTTTTATGACTTTCAGCAAGTTATTTATTTTTTCGTTTTCCAAGATGTCAATAAATTTATTTAAAGTTGTTATCATAATAATGCTAAGCCACACACAACAAAGACAATTTAAAAAAAAAATTTTTTAATTGCAATTGAGAATTCGTACCACATTTATTATATTTCTGTGACTTTGTATCAATCTATTGTCACTTATTCCGATCATTATAACATTTATTAATCGATAAATAATTCGACAATATAGAACACTTACAATTAATATAGAAAAACACCAGTTTCTAATTTGGAATCTTTTATCTCGATTTTCTAATATTGAGCCAAATCGAATGCAGTTTGAAACTGAAGTCTTTCTTATTTTTTTTTTTTACAACTGTGGTGCAGTAACGTTTTACGGGAGAATCATGCGGGCGATGAAATTGGTGACTGAGGTAATGCACGCAGTTTCGCGCGGCGCCATTGCTGAACCCGATTTTCCCCATGCGGAGGAAATTTAGCATGGAACTATTGTTATGAAATTATGGCTAGCCTCGGTATGGCAACGGCTTATGAAAATAGAGTTTATTACGCGTGTATGCTCCCGTAACCGTGTAACAAAACAGCTGAAACTTGTAAATATACCATATTGCGCGTAGAAACTTTTCTATTATTCCTGTACAATGTCATTTATTTTATTTTATATAACTGGAATAAGTTTTCCCCTTTCTTTGTAATAAATAATATAAATCATATAATTGTATAGTGAATCTAGTTATTATTATTAGTTATAATTATTCTTGAAATAAAATTCAGCAGCTT
>SMSQ01020319.1:3619-14638 GCA_019453375.1 Ctenoplectra terminalis | reverse complement strand
TGAATTTAAATCCTCTTGCAGAATTATAAATTAGAACGATTTCATCCGTTATCGACGAACCTAAAAGCATAAAAAAAGCGAAAGCCGAAGCAGAGTAAACTTACGAAAGTCACGAAATCATTGTATATCTTCGCTTTAATCTTTTACAGTATCATAAATCGAAACGTAAGATTAAAAAGTGTCGATAATCGGACATAGTAAAATCAAGAACTGTTGTCACGAATACCAGGCTTACTAAATTAATGATATATTGTGTAAAATTTTTATTCAATACATATTTTAAACGAAATTTAATTTAACTAAAGAAACAGATTTAATATTAAAATTACAGAACGTTAAATTTTGCAAGAAATAGATCAGGAAATTAAATATTATTATGTTTTAAAATTAAAGCAATAATAATACTAGGCTTACTAGATAATTAATTATATATCGTGTACAATTTTTATTTTATATATATTTTAAACGAAATTTAATTTAACTAAAGAAGCAATTTTAATATTAGAATTAGAGAAGGTTCATTTTGGGAAAAATAGATGAGGAAATTAGAAATTATTATATTTTAAAATTAAAGCAATAATATAGTAGGTTTACTAGGTAATTAATGGTATATCCTGTAAAATTTTTATTTAACATATATTTTAAACGAAATTTAATTTAACTAAAGAAACAATTTTAATATTAAAATTATAGTACGTTACATTTTGGAAGAAATAGATCAGGAAATTAAATATTATTATGTTTGAAAATTAAAGTAATAATAATACTAGGTTTACTAAGTAATTAGTGATGTATCGTGTAAAAGTAGAAAATTGTATGATAAAAAGATTGGAAAAAAATATAGAGCGCAGAAAAATTAATTTAAATAACCTAGGAACAAATTATAATACAAGAAAAGAACTCGAAGTCGTTCTGTTAATATTAACAAAAAGTTTAGCACGTAGCAAACTGTTTTAAGGATTTTCTAAAATGAGCCATCTTTTTAAAATTATTCGTGTCTTAGAAATATCCACGAGTGATTATAGCTGTCTCGTTCAAAATTCCGCCATATTTTTTTTAACGTGCACGCGCAGGCGATATTTGATAATTCCATTCCTCTGGAAGCCAGCTCATAGAGATCGAGATCATTGCTGAAACTGACAGGCCGTTCTGAAATATCCTGGTGCACGGTAATCGAGCGAAGCGTCTCTTGAATCGTATTTTTAAATTCCAATTTCAACCGTTCCAGTTGCGATCGGGCGAGTTGGTTCCTCGAAAAACGGAAGCACCGGGTGCGCTTTTACGTTTGTACACGTGGAAATCCATCATCGCGGCGTTGACGAAGAGCCTCTCAAAAGAAACGCCTGCTTTGCGATAGACATCTTTGAACAGTGTATCAATAAAGTGTTCTCGATGCGAAATTCATGATATTCCACCGATATATCCGGTACGTCGTTCGTACAGAGCTCTTTGATCGCGGAATAATTTACGAATAGGTCGTCGTTGCGTTACACATACATTGAGTGTCGCTTTTGTGATATCTGTGTTACCTGTTTTCATTGTGGTTTGAGTTGACTGAAATTAAACTTCGAAACACACATTTCTCAATTTACCGAGCGTTCTTTTTTTTTTTTTTTTTCTTTTTTTTATGCGCGGTTCCTTTTTACGAGGTAAATAATCTCTCCGTTTGCAGCGTACTTTTTATAGGCCGTCTCGGTTTTACGCGATCCCATTTAACGCGGTTGGAAAATACATCTTTTTATGGTATTTATTGAAATTATTACCTGTTACGAGTTGAATGGCGCGGATAGCGTAGCTGGAGTTTCTTCGTGTTGGATTGTTGCTAATATAAGCGGAAGAGAGAGAGAGAGAGAGGAGAAGAACGGAAGAGATGGAGAAATAACACTTTTCGAAAGGTGTTTTCAGAAGTGACCAAACACTGACACGTGGGGCTACTTGGTTTATTAAAAATTACTTGAAGATAATATTACTATTCATTCACTTCGTTGCCTCGTCACTCTCTTCCCTCGGAAACAATCATACAATAATGCCGCGCGCTCCGTACATTCACGCACTTAAGTACATCCACCCTCGGTCGCTCTATCTTTTTCTTACACACCTCCCTTTCCACTCGGACCTAAAATTTTCGCATCCATTTCTTCCAATCGCACAATCACGTACACTTCATTCCCACGGCCCAGTTTCTCTTTATTCAAAATAAAGAGGAATAATTAACACAGACTATTTTGTTTTTCTTTGAACATAACCAACATTCCAACACTAAATACTATACTCTTTAACACTAAAGCTACCAAAGCGGTCAAATGACAGATTCGTAATTTCTTACCTCAATTTTATAAATTATTAACGGTGTACTTTGGGGTATTTTTTCATGATTTTTTGTAAAATATACGATCAAAGATTTGTTTTTGACGCATTTCGTATTTTTCCAAGCATCTACTATTGTAATTTCTTTGATACGAATAGGTACAGTTTAATCGTCGGTAGGTTTAGTGTTAACTCTATGTCTGACGCTCAGTTCTCACACTCTCTAGATTCTCTTTCGAACTCACACTCATTTTCACGCGCATTTTCGTCTCCGCGTATATATTTACTAATTTTCAATCCTAAAATGGATTACGAAAATGAAGACGGTGACAGTGAAGTTGAATTTACTAACATAGGTGCAGGAAATGATAAGATGAATTGTAGAAGCTCGAGTTATTCCTTTTTATTATAGCGATGCAAGCAATTTGTTATCTCCTAAAAAGAAAACAGTTTAAGCTTCATTGCTGCACGTTGAGGGTTGTTTTAAGAAACGTCGTGCTTTAGAAAATTATGAATAATATATAAAACGGAAACATTGAATTTTACTATTTTATATAAAACGATTCAAAGGTTAATATATCTAGAAAATTATTAATATATATGGAAAAAAATTATGAATAATACATAAAATGGAAACATTGAATTTTACTATTGTACATAATTCAATCAATTTTATAAATAAAGCGATTCAAAGGGTTAATATATCTAGCAAATTATTAATATATATAGCAAAAAAATTATGAATAATATATAAAACGGAAACATTGAATTTTATTATTTTATATAAAACGATTCAAAGGGTTAATATATATGGCAAAAAATTATGAATAATATATAAAACGGAAACATTGAATTTTACTGTCGTATATAATCTAATGAATTTTATAAATAAATCGATTCAAAGGGTTAATATATCTAGAAAATTATTAATATATATAGCAAAAAAATTATGAATAATATATAAAACGGAAACATTGAATTTTACTATCATATATAATCCAATATAATTTTATAAATATTATATATATATAAATTCCAATACTTCGGTTATAAAGTTTGTTAGTACCAGCCCATTCGGTACGTTCGTTAACACTGGGAGCCAAAGGGTTGGACCAGGGATGGCAAATAAATGGCATACGTGCCAGGCTTGGCACGGGAAAAATTTTTGATGGCACGCGTCTATGTGCAGAACTCACCTCAATATTCTACATCCATGTACCTTGTACATACAGTTGCTCGCAAAATTAAGCGCACATTTATGTCGGTAATGAAAATCGACGATAAAACAAATGAAAACATAGATATTTTAGTACGATAATGCAATTTCGTATAAAAATAGAAAATGTTACGGTATAATTTAACAAACAAAAGGGTCTTTGAAGCGAAGAACTGGAAGATACTACGCCATCTTTCGTCGAGAAATTAACTCTATCCGTATCGCAACGTTTGCAGGCAGTAATTGACAATAAAGGTTTCGCAAATATTATAATTGTATACGTATAATATAATGTCGAAAATATCCATGTGTACGCCTAACTTTGTGCTACTTAACCCTTTGCACTCTCAAGCATCCTTGACATTACCATCTACTCGGTGCCACTTTGTCGCAGAAATATGCATTTACGAACCTTCATATTATATAGGGTAGTTTTCGTAAAGCCCGGTAATATTTTTTTTGTATATCTTAGTAATCGTAGCATATTTTGATTTGATTTCTTGCGCCATTTCAACAGAAAGCTTCAGGGAAACATGCATTTCTTAAAAAGTTTTGCTGGGATAAGTTGATTCCCCGGATATCACTAATAAACTTTAACACTAGAACTACCGACGATTAAAGCATACTTATTTCTACCAAAAAAATCATAATGAAAGGTATATAAAAAAAATACGCAACGCAAGGTAAACAAAGCTTTGTCTACATTTTTAACAGAAAATCGTGGAAAATTGCCTCTGGGATACCACAAGTTGTGCTGGAATAAGTTGATTCCCAGTAATCACTAATAAACTTAAATGTCCCATCAGAGGGGACATCCGAGTGATATGCTAGAATTACGGTGTCCCCTGAGAGGGGACAACGGAGTGCAAAAGATTAAATAGTGATATTTTTAACATAGAATATGTTCTACCGGTGGCTCGAGCCTGATTTTTGTGACAGAAACGTAAAACGCTTTGATGTCATGTGCTACGTAATCTTAACTGTGTATTGGGGTGGGGAATGCTGCGCTGTAATTGATGCACCTCGAATCGTACGATGTTCGTCTTATTTTTCAAGCGATGAATTTAGACGCTTGCCCCACACTTATCTTCAAAACTTAAGCTGTTCAGTAGATGTTAACTCTTTGCGGCACAGGATTTCAGATAATAAAACAGACCCATGTTGCATCGAAATTTGATTGCGTTTTAAATGAAACAAAATTGGTATATTTTTGCTAATAAAGGAATCACATAATTTAACCCTTTGACTACTGTTGACGCTTATTGGCGTCCGAAACATATTGGCTTCCCGGTACAAATTTCGCTTGTTTCGCCCGTTTTAATATTTTTCAGTATTTTGAATATTTTAATATACTTGCTCAGAAATGCATGTCTAACGAAAAATTTCGCCGTACCCAGTGAACGTCGCAAGTGAATTCGTACCGTACCGTACGGCCAGTGCGTGCCAAAGTCTACCGTAGTCAAAGGGTTAAAAACCTAAAAAAAAAACAATAATTTAATTGAATTCAAATAGTCCCACCGTGCCACATAGATTCATGAATGTTACTTATTAAAGCACATCCTTTTTCCCTTAGTCGAGGTGAGACTAAAAATGTCCCACCATGCATTACGGTGCGTCGAAAAGGTGGGACACTTTTAATCCCAGCGTGTTCCAAACAGTTAACAGACGTATTCTATGGTTCAGGATTTACGTGCCCTAAAACCGCGCATTTTTTAAATATTTTAAGTTATAGATATAATCAAATAATTAATGTTATTTAAAAACTTTTTTACGAATCTAAATTATTCGAGTAAATACATATTGCGTTATTGTACTAAAATATCTGTATTTTCATTCATCTTCACGCCAATTTTCATTACCAATATAAGCGTACGCTCAATTTTGTAAGTAACTGTAGAAAGTTGGCACGGGAGAAAGATCACAATAAATTTTGCCATATTTTGGCAAGTATATCAAATCCAATATGCCATCCCTGGATTAGACGGTGGAACGAATCGATATACGATTAATGTCGAGACCCCCAGGAAGTTGTTTATTGTGGACGAACCAACGTATGGTTAATGCCGGAAGCCACAGTAAACGTCAAAACGCGGAAATAAACCGATGTATGGATAATACCGAGAGCCTCAGGATTTTCTTTTCTGTAACGAGCATTTATTAGAACAAGGAATAAAATTAAGATTTGATTTTTCTTTTTTTTTCATCTTTCATTGTTATTGTTTTTGTGTAAATATGGCAGATATATTGGAAGATTTGATATACGCGATTTTTAACTCTTTAAAAAACTGCGTGGAACGAATACTCTGTGTAAATCGAGGGATTAAAGTGTTTTTAGATTTATTTTGGTTTTATAATGTATATAATCTTTTTCGCTCTCTGATTGGTCACTGTTTTTCGTTAGTAATTCATTAACGAAGTTAAATTTGATATTTTTGCAAAGGAAAAAGTTGGTTAGAATCATCTCAGGAATCACTCCTTAATACTGGAACTACTGACGATTAAAATAGACTTATTTGTAGCAAAGAAATCAAAATGCTAAGTATTTGAAAAAATATTTATAATAAGGCTGGCAATTCTTTGTGCGTGTTTTGTTCAAAAAATTGTAGAAAATCCCTAAAATTGCGCTGCTGCAAATTTATAAAATTTCTATGAGAAATTGCGAATCAATCATTTTGACTGGTACGGTGGTTCTAGTGTTAAAGGGACCTAGGAAGCTTTTAAAGCATCCTGTATAGCATCGATCGTGTGCTTGAAATTATTCTTTAGAGGAATATAATATAATGATTTTGGTAAAATTTAGTTGTTCCGTTTTATGCGAGGAAAATCAAATTTTAACTTAACTACGACTTTATAACCGTTAGGGTTTTGTAATGGTGTTATGGTTTATGTCGTATCGACATCTTGGTCATTATGTAATAAACAACCGTTAGTTGTTCCTAATTTTTATTTTTTATTTATGTTATACTTGTTTCAATCATTTAAAAAGAAAAAAAAATGATTGTGATTTCTTTTTCTTTTTTTTTAATTATTGCTACGGAGAATTAGATTTTGTTATGAAGTCTTGCGTCAGGAAGAAGAATACTCATGATATTTGAATGATCCGCGGGTGAAAGAAGGAATTTAAGTTTTAACAAACATTGAGTTCAATATTTTTCCGTATGCTCCTGTACGTATCTTTATCATTGGCTATTTTCGTATTGCAAATTAAAAATTTTCCTGAGTTTTACAATAATTATAAAGAATTCCGTGTATACATTTTTTTGGGACACCCTGTATGTTTTTCAAATATCTATTACTTCCAATTCTTCGCTTAAAATAAGTATACCTAAATCGCTGGTAATTCTAGTGTAAACCTAATAAATATCACTAGATCCTACTAATATGCCAAATCAAAATTTCTATAATCATCTTCCAATACTTTTACACCTAAAATAACGAAACTGACTGTACACGATAAATATAGAACACAGCGTAAGACGTGTAAATTACCCTGTATCGTACCGAGTCTTCTTTGATAAAGGAAAAGAATACTTATAGGAACGTATCAATTTCTCCTACTATTTTCCATCTCCGCGGAAAAGACTTTTCTAGGCAACAAAACCCAGCGTAGATCCATTCCGTATACACGTATACCTATGCAATACATATTTACTAAGATACTGGTGCATTACAAGTCCAGACAGTCTTCGAAAGGGTGTACATAACTCAAGTTACAAGCGTGACACGCATTGTCCTGGGATCCAGCTTCATAAATCTTTGCTCGGTACGTGGATATCAGCCACGGTCGATACCTAGGATTCGCTATCGATAAATCTAGATACTTTCAGAAATCCATCATTAGTTATCCTTTTCAAAGAATCTTTTGTAGGAACCAATTTAACCCTTATTTGAACAACCAGGTGCCCGGGTACCAATTTTGTTTTTAACCCTTTGACTACGGCAGACTTCGGCACGCACTGGCCGTACGGTACGGTACGAATTCACTCGCGACGTCCACCGGGTACGGCGAAATTTTTCGTTAGACATGCATTTCTGAGCAAGTATATTAAAATATTCAAAATACTGAAATTTATTACATTAAATGAATAAACATTAATTTTAAGTTTTTTTTAAATAACAATATTTTATAATATTAATATTTTATTAATATTTTAAGCCAATATGTTACGGACGCCAATACGCGTCAACAGTAGTCAAAGGGTTAATTAGTATATCAGTTTATTATGTAAGGCAATACAATGACATTTATATATAAGGAAAGACGCGTATGGTTCGACGTATTCATCAAAACTGACCGTCGACAGACCATGAAGCAGAGACGATCGGAAACTGCGTCACATTTGCCTTAGGCGTAACAGCCACCGAAGCAGACAACAAAGATACGAGACGCAATAGTCGACACGTTTCTACCTATTTTCAGTTTTACAAAAATGTGTTTTCATAACTAATCGTCTTTTAATATTTCTGAGCGAAGAAATGATCAGTCGCGGAGTGTACTGTCCGCGTCACGAAAAACGTCACTCGGGACGGCACTCGGACAAGTCTTTCGCTGAGTTCGCTTGTGTTACGCGATCCGATTAGTATATGTGACCGTTTCGGCAAACAATACACAAGAATCATCAAATGTCTGCGATACGAAGCGCGTGTCTTCCACTCCGACCAATTAGACCCGCATTCTTTCCAAGTGACTTCTCGTGTGACGCGGACAGTGCTGTTGAGAGCTAGAAAGGAATCTCGCGAGACGGCACACGGTTAATCCTTTCAGCGCTATGAACCCATATATCCGTTCTCACACAACCATTCGATTTTAGCTACGAACCCATATATGCGTTCTCACACATCCATTCGATTTTGGCTATAACTCATATATGCGTTCTGACACAACCATTCGATTTTGGCTACGAACCCATATATGCGTTCTCACACAACCATTCGATTTTGGCTATAACTCATATATGCGTCCTCACACAACCATTCGGTTTAGGTTATGAACGCATAATATGCATAATTTACTTCAGTTACAATCAATATACCTTGCAATGAAAATTCAGTATTTTTCGTACGGAGTGGGCAGTCCACGGACAACTCAGCGCTGAAAGGGTTAAGGAGTTTTTCGTTGAACTCTGGTATAATGATGCAATCCGATTAGTATGCGCGACCGTTTCGGCAAATAAAATACGCGAGATCGGAAAATGCGCGCCAGAAGGAGGCGTGGACCTTTTGCTCTGACCAATTAGGTCCGCGTTCCTTCCGCAGGATTTCTTTCCAGCTCTCAACAATACTTTCGGAAAGCCCCAGTGGCCAATTAACACGGAATTTGGTTGGATGAAAGGGAAGGGAGGGTAGACTCTGAATATAAAATTTCAGCTGCGGCCAATTACTACTTTCCGAGATATTAATAAAAAAAACTTTCTGCACCGTACACTGAATACTGTATACAGACTTGACTGATACGTCGAATGCTGCCTATTCAGATGTTACTATTGTATACGCCACATTTTCTCAATATACACATACATACAAAGATACTTATTCCTCGCTCATTTAAAAAAACGCGCAGCATCTACTGTGCAGAGCTGGAAAGATGACGAGCGAAAGGAATACGGATCGGATTGGTTATAACATAATAGGATCCACCTCTTTTTAACACTGTGATGAGGACGAGGTATACTTTTTTTGTTTTCTCTGTATACTCGCATCACAGATGAGAGCCAAACGCGATTAGGCGGAACGACCGGAGTGCTCCTTTTGTCTCTGTGCTGTCCGCTAATCATCTTTCCGGCTTTGCACGGAACATCGAATCGCTCGTTCTCGCTGCGATCTCGTTCTTTCTCTCTTTCTCTTGTCTCTTCCTTCTTATACGCGGCTTTTCAGGAAATCTTCTTTATTGCACGCTTTCGTACATTCATACAGAGCGTTCCAAATAAAGTAAAAGACTCTAAAACACTTCGCTGACCGGTGACGAGTTATCTCGTCTTTTCGAACCCAAACGTTGCTGACCGGTGACGAGTTAACTCGTCTTTTCGAACCTAAGCGTTGCTGACCGGTGACGAGTTAACACGTCATTGCACTTGCATTATCTATTTCAATTTATGATACAGCGAGCATCAGTGAAGTAACGGATTTATTTTTTGATAACGACTTTTTTCATTTAGTTGTTTCTCAAACCAATTTATACCACTTCCAAATGAAAGAATTGCATAAGAGATATATCTGCGAAACCTGTTGTGTATCATTACACGCAGGTGATTGCCATACAGTTTATTATACAAAAAAATATTATTAAAAGTTATATAAAAGATATGTCCAAAGTTTTTTTTTTTTTTTTTAATTTATTATTTATCGTCGCATCAACCACTTGTGGGTTATTAGCGACTCAGAGAGGAGGAGTTATATTTTGTTGTATAATTTGGTTTCTTTGAGGTACTGTAGCAGGTTGTTCGTGGTATTGGTGTCTTTCGGGTTGTCCTTTAGGGATGGTTTTATATTGAGTCGTAGCCTGTTTGTGTTGTATTTTTTGCAGTCACTGATGACATGTGCCACTGTAATATGGTCCTTGCATAGTTCTCACGTTGGAGGGTCTGCTTTGTCGAGGAGGTGTTGGTGGGTCAGTTTTGTATGTCCTATTATAACTCGTGATATTGTCACTTGATCCGATCTGGGTAAGGACCAGGTGATGGATTTTTGGAAGAAGTTGGCTTTAATTGCTTTCATGCGAGGTTTGGTTGAAGAACTCCATTCTTTGTTCCAGTTGTTTGTGCGTCGCAGCGTCGACCGTGATTGGCGATGATTAAACGACGCGGTGGAATCCAACCGAATTATTGAATTCCCTTCGTATGGGTTTTAATGGACTGTATCTAAGTTTGTATCCTTGTCGATGTACAAGTATCTATGAATGTGCAACGATGTCTCACGTTGTCTAGCTATGTCTAATCGAAAATGTATAAAAATGTCTAATAATAAATCTAGAATGTCTATAACGATGTGTAAGACCGAAATGTCTTACTAACGAAAATGTATCTAATGTATAAAAATCTATCTGTTTGTGCGTCGCAGCGTCGACCGTGATTGGCGATGATTAAACGACGCGGTGTAAATCCAACCGAATTGTTGGATCCCCTTCGTATGGGTTTTAGTGGACTGTATCTCAGAATTTGTGTGTACTTGTCGATATACAAGTCTATGTGTGCAACGGTGTTTCGCGTTGTCTTATGTCGAATCTACAGGGGGTAAGACCGAAATGTCTTACCCTGTAGTCTATAACCAAAATGTCTAAGAATGTCTAAGAATATGTAAGACCGAAATGTCTTACCAACGAAATGTGTGCTATTAATCTATACTAGTGTCTCTAAAATGTCTATCAAAGTCTGTCGGGGCGCGTTTTGCACCTAGCTATATAGCCACAGTTCCTCCCTTCCAGTACGCCCTTGGCGTGCTATTTTCTGGAAGGGGAACTGTGTCCATCTTACGGGGTAGGTAGGCCGCGAGTTGGCAAC
>SMSQ01020318.1:0-15960 GCA_019453375.1 Ctenoplectra terminalis | reverse complement strand
CAACAAAAAACCATAAAAGCTCCCACTCTCTTCCATTCAAATTAAATAATTAAATCATCATCATTCAGAACAAATTCAAAGAGTAAAAATATACCCCTAACATCGTTAAAAAACATCAAATCATCCACGTAGACGACAAAAAAAATCGTAGAAGCTCCGACTAAAAAACCCTGCGTCTAAATACGAGCCCTATCTTCGGCACGAATCTAAATCCTTGTAAATCAGCAACCACCAGGAGGTGGTTTTCAGGCGTACCAGTGATCTTCCCACTTCTCGCGGCCCATTCGTTCCATTAACGGAGCGCGCCTTTGATTTTCAGCCTCTCCGGCCTTCTTGGCCCTTCTTCGATCCTGCTCCCTCGCGCACACGCACGCAGACACGCTTATCCGCGAGCGTACGCGACAATAGCGGTACCGAAGTCGTTTTATTGTCGCGCACTTATTGTCCGCCGCGTATCGCGGCTCGTAAACACTGTCCCGCCGCTGAAAGCATGCTCCGTGGGCAGATTTCGTAATCGTTTTAGAGGTTACGCCGAAGGTTAGCCCTTATGCCGCGACCACGACGGCTTCCCGACGCCGCGACGCATTGCGGACCTTGGGGGCTAGGGGATGTTACCATGATAAACAGAACAGCTACGATACAGCCACTCCGATGTCAGCTCGTACGATATTCGTGATAAGAGAATATTTGGCAAGCTCTCTTATCTATCGTGGCACGATTTACCTTTTCAATATAATTGGAGTAATTGGATTAAATTCGTGAAAATTGACTTGTTTATGACAAGATGATTTCATAGTTTAGGATTTAACAGTATTTTTATTTTTATTTTCCTAATTTTTTGGATTTGTTATGGTACTTTTGGAATAATTGGATTAAAATTACTAAAATTTGGTCTCCTTATGGTCTTTAGGTAGTTTTCTGTTTTGTTCATAGTTTTTGTGGTTTCCTAATTATTAAATCTAGTTTGGAGTATTCGGAATTAAATCTAATTTGGAGTACGGTTGGAATAAAATTTTAGCCTGCTATGGTTTTTGAGTAATTTTCTATTCAATAATAGTCCTTTTCTTTTTGGATTTGTAATTATAAAATCTAGTTTGGGGTACGGTTGGAATAAAATTTCAGCCTGCTATGGTTCTTACATAATTTTCTATTCAATAATAGTCTTTTTCTTTTTGGTTTTCTAATTATTAAATCTAGTTTGGGGTACAGTTGGAATCAAATTTGAGCCTGCTATGGTTTTTAAGTAATTTTGTATTCAATAGTAGTCTTTTCTTTTTGGTTTTCTATTTATTAAATCTAGTTTGGGGTACAGTTGGAATAAAATTTGAGCCTGCTATGGTTTTTAAGTAATTTTCTATTCAATAATAGTCTTTTTCTTTTTGATTTTCTAATTATTAAATGTAGTTTGGGGTACGGTTGGAATAAAATTTGAGCTTGCTATGGTTTTTAAGTAATTTTCCATTCAATAGTAGTCTTTTCTTTTTGGTTTTCTATTTATTAAATCTAGTTTGGGGTACAGTTGGAATAAAATTTGAGCCTGCTATGGTTTTTAAGTAATTTTCTATTCAATAATAGTCTTTTTCTTTTTGATTTTCTAATTATTAAATGTAGTTTGGGGTACGGTTGGAATAAAATTTGAGCTTGCTATGGTTTTTAAGTAATTTTCTATTTAATAATAGTCTTTTTCTTTTTGATTTTCTAATCATTAAATGTAGTTTGGGGTACAGTTGGAATATAATTTGAGCGTGTTATGGTTTTTAAGTAATTTTCTATTCAATAATAGTCTTTTTCTTTTTGGATTTCTAGTTATTAAATCTAGTTTGGAATACGGTTGGAATAAAATTTGAGCCTGCTATGGTTTTTAGGTATTTTTCTATTCAATAATAGTCTTTTCC
This sequence comes from Ctenoplectra terminalis, assembly GCA_019453375.1. Lineage (NCBI taxonomy): Eukaryota > Metazoa > Arthropoda > Insecta > Hymenoptera > Apidae > Ctenoplectra > Ctenoplectra terminalis. Next base: position 14,065 of record SMSQ01020318.1, on the reverse strand, counting down.
TTTTTGGATTTCTAATTATTAAGTCTAGTTTGGAGTACAGTTGAAATAATTGAATAGAATTCGTAAAATTTGAGCCTGCTACAGTTTTCAGGTACATTTCTATTCAATAATAGTTTTCTAATTATGAAATCTAATTTGAAGTACAACTGGATCGAACTCGTAAAATTTGAGCCTACTCCAGTCCTTATATAGTTCTCGATTTAACAATATTCCGTCTTCTATCCAATTCCCTAACTATTCCATCCAACTTAAAGCACAATTGGAATAACTAGCGCAGCCCCGTGAAAATTCACTTTTAACCCCGCTACGATTCTCACATAATTTTCGACCTAACGCAATCCTACTTTCTTTCCTAAAACCACATAACCTGTCCATTCAACATCACACTAAACATTCTCTCCTATCAAACTTAAAAAAAATCTCAAAAACAATACCCAAGCTAAAAATAAAATTCAACAACAATTCACTTACAACCTCCGTCAAAAATCTTCTCCCATCCCACAACAACCAATCAATCGAATCAACATAATCAATCAATTACCAATAAAAGAATTCACTTTTAAACAATCTCTTTTACCGCCTCGACAATTCTACTTACTTCACAACCCGTACAACGTTGCAACGCGCGAACAAATCCTGCCCGACGTATCAATACTGAAAATCAAACAACCAATCGGGACAATTACACGCGCCAACGAGATCAGAAGCGAAACGAAGTAACCGTACGAAATCGACCCACGTTTACGCTGGGGCGGCGTAATCGCGCCACCGCCGCGAATTAATCGAGAAACTCTCAAGTAAAATTCGTTACTCACCGTTGACGAACTCGCAGATATCAACGACGAACCATGCTCCTGTTCGATCGACGTCGATTCGAGTAACGATTTGTAACGAATGTCCAGGTTCGCTTGGCAGGGTTGTTGAATCGGTGTCCCGGGACGACTACGGTTTATCAGTCTTTTTCTTCGAAAGGCACTAGTGTCACCACACCGAGGCACGACTCACAGGACCATCAGCCGGCGTGTCGCGAGTAAAGTCGCGAACGTTCGCGTTCCGACTTTCTGCGTCCGCGATATGTCAACGAATCGAAAGGAAAACACCGGGAATTTCGGGGAGTGGATGTGAACGTGAGCTTCGATCGATGTCCGTGCGCAGACTGCCCGCACCTCGCTGCTGCCGGGCGTTCGTCATGTTGCGGTCTCGTTCGGTCCTGCTCGCACTGTCTCGTCGGTCCCTCTCGGCCCCCACTATCGTTCGTTGCGTCGTCTCGCTCGCACGACAGGGGACGAGCACGCTTCCCCTTCGAAATAGCGCTTCGTTTCGACGCTTCGTTCGGTGCCCGCGACCGAGCATCCAACGTTTTCCCCCGTTTTCCATAAATTCGCACGGGTTCCTCGCGATTCGCACGAGCTTTTCCATTTATAGCGACTCGACGCGCGATGCGTGCGCAGCCGATTCGATACACCGCGGCGCGCGCCGCTGCCCGCGTTCGAATCGAGAGTTTCGAGTGGCGGGCTTTCCGATCGGGTCCGAGCGATAATTGGGAGCGAAAAAATGCGCTAGTTTTGAATTTGACACGTTAATACTTTGCGGTCCGAGTTGCATTCCACGGTTTAGCCCAACTTGTTCATCTTCAATGTTCTAATTTTAAAAACTCTCGATAATTTGGCCGAATTTTCATATTTTCATAAGCGATAAGATGTCTGGATAGAAAATATTTTATTGAATTCAATTTTAATGTGAAAGAATATGTTTCATATCCGAGAAATAAAAATAATGGAACGAAATAAAAACGTGGAGTCTGGCTCGACGTAAGACCGCAAAGGGTTAAGCGCCGCGCCGGTCCCTGCGGACCGACGCTGAAATTTTCGTTCAGGCGTCGTTGGTTTCTGGAAACTGGCAGTATGAATTTTGAAAAATGATACCTTATAATTCATTAACGGAGTCTATTAAATCACATTGAACAAAGATACGACTTTGCTTCGCAGGCCTCTACAATTTTCTCCTTAAATTCTTAACAATTTTGCGACCAAATATTTTTTCAATTAGTATCGCAGCACACAGCCTAACGGAAAGTCGACTAAAATCGGCGTGGCGTTTAACGTGTTAACGACTCGATTTGATGTAGCAGTGTGGAAAGGGATGATTCGTGGAATGGTTTCGGAGTTTTCGTAGAGGGATCGTTTTGAAAGTTGAATTTGATATTGGTATCTTTTTGTGTTTTTGTCGTTTAATGTAGATTTCTTTTATTTAGTTGATATAGTGTTTGTTTTATGTAAAATAGTGACTCTTGTGACTCTTTGTTTTATTATTTTTTAGGCGTATTGGTATTCAGTACTTTAACCCTTTCAGCGCTGAGTTGTCCGACGTTGATTGTAATTGAAGTAAATTATGCATATTATGCGTTCATAACCTAAACCGAATGGTTGTGTGAGAACGTATATATGGGTTTATAGCCAAAATCGAATAGTTGTGCGAGAACGCATATGTGGGTTCATAGCCAAAGTCGAATAGTTGTGTGAGGACGCATATATGGGTTTATAGTCAAAATCGAAAAGTTGTGTGAGAACGCATATATGGGTTCATAGCCAAAATCGAATAGTTGTGTGAGAACGCATATATGGGTTTATAGCCAAAATCGAATAGTTGTGTGAGAACGCATATATGGGTTCATAGCCAAAATCGAATAGTTGTGTGAGAACGCATATATGGGTTTATAGCCAAAATCGAATAGTTGTGTGAGAACGCATATATGGGTTTATAGCCAAAATCGAATAGTTGTGTGAGAACGCATATATGGGTTCATAGCCAAAATCGAATAGTTGTGTGAGAACGCATATATGGGTTTATAGCCAAAATCGAATGGTTGTGTGAGGACGCATATATGGGTTTATAGCCAAAATCGAATGGTTGTGTGAGAACGCATATATGGGTTCATAGCGCTGAAAGGGTTAATGTTATGTCAAATTTAAAATATTGAAGTATTGTATGTAATTTGTATTTCTTACAAATTCAAACTATAATTTAAATTTAATTTTAGTATTAATACTGGCTGTGCTTATTGAATTTGGACTATAATGTGCGTCACGGGGGTGGCAAATTACAAGGAAAATTATTAAGAAGCATTTCTATATACTGTTACGTGGAAATTAATTTTTAAATGTTCCCTTCATTGTGTAACTGTTTTATGGTTTTGCTTAGTTCACAGGTTTTAGTACAGTATGTCACGAGTAAGGTGAAATGTTTGCTACGTAACTGGTAAAGTAGGGTAATTTCACTTCGATCCATGGAGTAAGTTTAATACACGCGTCTCCGAATTATCAACTTACATGAGTATATACTTACGTCAGTACAGTTGGACTGTTACAACGACTGAGGTTAGCAACTCAGATATGAGTTCTAAAAAAATAATACGACATTCTAACTTTGCCGTGTTCAAAAGTTAATACCAGTTTCTTTTTTAATTACAGTGACACGCATAAATTTTTAAGTTTTTTATACATCTTGTTTAAAGTCTACGAATAAAATTATTCTTTCAGAATCAACAACGCAATTAATCATTTCTAAGAGAAATTCCGTATGCACGATGGACCGAAACAACTCGATACACCTTAACAATAATAAAGTAACAAAACTGAAGAGATTCCAATATTTATTTCCAGTTATATGAAATTTTTTATCCAAAGAAATAAAATACAGTTTTACCAGTTCCTTTAATTTATTCGATAAACTGTTTGAAAGATTCCTCGATCTCAAATTAAATGTGAAACCATCGATTAATCATGTTCGATGTATCGAAGTATGATTTCCAGTTTTCGCAATAAAATTTCAACTTTTACGCTCTGAAGCCACGTTTACGTGTTTTGCTTCATCTTAGACGTAATGAATTCTTCTTTTTCTTCCTCCAATAATCTTTGGACGTGTTTTCATTAAAAAGATTAAGTAGAAACGGATCGAGTCGAACGTTTCCCGTTTTCCATGGATTCCGATATTATCCGTGCATTTATGTACGCATTCACCTTGCAATCTACGATAACTCATATTCGGTTTCCTCTTGACTATTGGATCCTGCTGCGTGAATATCGCGTGCATTATGCCAGCTACATTTGCCACAATTTATAGCACTGTTCGGAACAAATAAGTTTCCTCTATTTTACATATCCGATCGAGCACATTGATAAGAACGTTCGAACGTGGTTGTTAATTTTCCTCTCGCGATCTGGCTGCTCCCTTCGTTCGATCCTTCCATTCTGATTCTTCGCAATGCTGACATCTTAAAATTTTTAGAATCGTTTTTATTTCAATAAACGAATGACTGAAAGAAAATTGTAACGTATCTTTCTACTTTTATGTACGTTATTATTGTATACTTACACGTAATTAAATAACTCGTTCGAAAATTAATTTTGTTTCTTCATAATCGTGCTTCGTTGACAATAATCGGAATTCAATCTTGAAAAAAAAGGAAGTTTTCCTGGTAACAGACTGACCTTAGTCCGTTCATATTGACGTAGCTGTATCGACTTATTAAAGGTCGATAAACTTACCGCTGTGTTACGTCTCTACACTCCAATTTCTTTTTCATGCCATCAGATTGCGATCTAATTCTCTATTTTGCAAGTCGATTAAAAGCAATACGTGAAAATTCTAGTAATCAATAATTAAATACTTCATCGTCTCGAAGATATTATTAATTACCATTTTAATCATTCCGTAAAAAATCATTACCTAAAAAAGAAAATATTAAAAAGATTATAGAAGAAAATAATTCACATTTATTTCAAGAACATATAGTATTAAAAATATCAACGATATATTCTACCCTGTTACAATTAATACAACCACTGCGTTGCTATTAAACAATCAAATATAAAATACCGAACAAGTACACTCCAACAAACGATATTTCTGAATATACTTAAATGATTCAATGCGCTAACAATAACTCGATTAAAATGCCGATAGACAATTAAACATACCAAATTTCAATACAAATCATACATTTCATAATGGTAAACAAATACGTGACCGAAATAAGTACGCGACGCCACAACGACAAACAAACAGAAAATCGTCACCGTCCGAATTCGTTTGTCCGGTACTGTACGTTCCCGAAAAAATAGCAATATTTCAGGTTCCGAGCTCTCAACCTTCGTACCAATTACTTCGCCATCCTTCCCCAACCCGATCATAAAGTACGAAGCCAAATATTACGACGAAACCAAAAAAGAACAACCATCGTACATAAACAACCACAACACCTGTCCCTTAATTCTCATTTAAACTCACCAAAGCAATCCTGGTCACGATTATCGAATAAACGACCAGACTCCGACCGAACGAGACCGCGCCCCGTGCAAGTGTTGCCTAATTCCTGTACAGAAAAAAAAACAAGAAACATTAGCAAAACTACACGTTAAACCGCGTCCACCATCAACGTCACTTACCGCTATCAAGCTAATACCCGGGGTAATTGTTTAATGCATACCTTGGCCGCATCCACCCCGTGGAACTCGGCATCAGCGCCAACTTAATGGCACGTGTTTACTCATTCCGGCGTGCACTCGCGATCTCGTTAATTGGCCCGCGGCGTGCATTCATTGATTAATGACGACCCCTCCCAGTCGGTTTTCGTAATCACCGGGCTGCTGCCTCGATTCCGACCCTCTCGACCCTCATTCGCCGCCAATCGACGGATAAAAGGGTCGTTGAAAAAAAAAAAAAAAATGAGATTGCCACGCTTGTCCCCGATCGCGTTCTCCCTGTTAACATACTAAGCGACAATCTATCCTTTCCGCGCTGTATATTCCGGTGTTATCGCGTCCCCTTATCTGGCGCGTGTCCGCGACTGAGATGCATAGAAATCGTATGAATCAGAAATCGACGGTACCATTGTGCGAAAGGTGGATCAGGGGTGGAGGCAGGAAATACGGGGTAACAGAAAACTTCCGGGCGCCTATCTGACCCGATTTCGCGTTTTCACCGATTTGAATGGATAGTGGCCTAGTCGGAGATGCGATTCGCTATGTCGTGGCGCGTTTCGATGTAGTTGGTAATAATTTAGTTAGATTGGTGAAAGTTTGCTTAACCTTTGGGTAGTTGTGAGTTTTTCTTTTTTCTTTTACTTTTTTTTTATTTAAACTTAAGTTGAAGTCACAGAAGAGAATTATAAAAGATAGGTAATATAAAGTTGCATGGATTTATGGGGTTAATGCGTATTTGTGAAACGTTACGGTGGTTATCGATGTAATGATGTTCCACTTTTCTTCTTTTTTTTTTGATTTTATATTTTTTTAGATCTATGGCGACACTTTTGGAGTGTAATTGGAATAATTGGAATGAATTCGTGAAAGTTTGCTTGGACTTGTTAAATCTTCTTTTTTAAAAATTTCGGTGTACGTTTTTATTTTTATGTACTTTAGAATTTTTTTGCTTCGTATTTTTTGTGTTTTAAGTTTCGTTAAATGATTTGGGTATTAAACAGTGCATGAAAAGACACAAAGTTGTATAATTGCATAATTATAGCTGTAAACCAGAAAGAATAACCTGATACAGGTACAAATAAATAATGTTTACTCTTTCTCGAAATTTTATTTGCTCTCCAAACACAATTTTCCGTAATTACTCCAAACAATAACAGTAATTACACGCGCGCACAGTGCCTCTCTCTCTCAATGCTTGAACGATAAAAAAAAAAAAAAATCTTGAACGGGGCTGCTTGCCACTGCATGCACTTGTCGTTGCACTCGGTACGGTGCAATCAATTTCACGCTCGTTAACACGTTCACTGCTACTAAAATGGGATTATCCCTGCTCAAGTGCTGTGTATTTCATACATCTTTTCAGACTTTTTTGCGTTCGTGTATCCGGCTTTGTTGTCAACCAGTATTTCAGGGAATCAGTTGATAAAATTCAATAAGCATTGTAACAGATAACTATTCGTAGTACGATATTGAAGACTGGACAAAGATAATTAAACCTTGCGCGAAAATCTCGATAATTCACACCAGATGCCAAAAATCCTTTCCTTTTCAGATAATTCAAGGCTTCGTAACCGAATCTAATTTTCCATAGCATCGTCATTAATAATACCAAATAATTTGTTTAAGATAACTATTCGTAGTACGATATTGAAGACTGGACAAAGACAATTAAACCTTGCGCGAAAATCTCGATAATTCACACCAGATGCCAAAAATACTTTCCTTTCCAGATAATTCAAGGCTTCGTAACCGAATCTAATTTTCTATAGCATCGTCGTCAATAATAGCACATAATTTGTTTAGGATAACTATTCGTAGTACGATATTGAAGACTGGACAAAGACAATTAAACCTTGCGCGAAAATCTCGATAATTCACACCAGATGCCAAAAATACTCTTCTTTTTAGATAATTCAAGGCTTCGTAACCGAATCTAATTTTCTATAGCATCGTCGTCAATAATAGCACATAATTTGTTTAGGATAACTATTCGTAGTACGATATTGAAGACTGGACAAAAATAATTAACCCTTTCGCTACGGTGCTCTCAGAATTGAAAGAGCTCTTGGTATACTAATCGATACAGTTTTTGTTGATATAATAAAAATGTACATAGCAAAATTCAAGTGTATTGTTTAATGAATGATGGTAGATCATATGTAAATGAAAATATAAATAATTCTATGGTACAGAGAACGTCTATGCACGCTTTTATCAAATGATTGCTTCATTTTTAAAGGCGTATGTAATACGCTCTTCGTAGCGAAAGGGTTAAACCTTGCACGAAAATCTCGATAATCCACACCAAATGCCAAAAATACTCTTCTTTTGATATAATTCAAGACTTCTTGACCAAATCTACTTTTCCATAGCATTATCGTAAATAACCATTGCAAAAATTAAAAAAAAAGGAATATTCCATAGAAACAGAAACGCGACAGCTGCATCCACAACACGATTGAAAAAAATGTAAATTTTAGAGGCTTCTTAAAATTCACATTATTAAAAATACTAAACACAGGTATTATTAGATATTAAATATAATAACTAATTAATTACTGTGATGCAACGATGCGCAACGATACGTGTCGGCAGCAGCGAATCTGTTAAAAATGAAAAGAGACCAATCTGAAAGGACAAGAGGGAGGATATCTAACAAAACTGCGAACGAATGTGGGAAAGTTTGCGCCCAGACACCAAAGCGTCTTTCGATAGGCCCACATCGTTCTTGTAGCCAAGCCTCTATTATATTTTCGCTAGGCCAGACTGTCACCGATCTTCCGGATTAAGTTACCGTCCTTTCGTCCCAAAAGATCAGGACAGCTCCTCCATGAATCCACGAAGCATCGTTGCGAAACTGAATTTTAAAAAGGAAGACCACTGTGCGCGTGTAACTTTCTGTTGAAGGCGAGTCTTCTTTTATCCGAAGAATCCGAAGCAAGCTCGGACGAGTCCTTGGTTCGGCATTTGTCGTTTCACGAAGCGCAGACTCTCGCGTGAGATCATCGCGAAGCGGAGCAATTATCTTCACGATTAAGTTGCTTTTAAGGTTTTCCGTGCGAAAAATTACGGGGTACTCTTAATGAGTGAAAGACTTCGGGAACAAAGGCGAAAGTGGACAGTGTTCTTAGCTCGTGGACAATGAATGCTAAAGTTTTGCTCATCTGCGTAACGCGTACAAGCGATTGCAATTTTATTTTATTTTATTTTTTTATTTTTCTTTCTTCTTGTTCAGAGAAAATTGAGGTTTCGCGTTCGTAGCGTGGAAGAGTTTCTCGAAAATTTCAATTCCATTACTTCGTTTCTCAGTCATTAGGTATCTCGTTCACGAGATTTTTAATTGGACAAGCAATGGGTTTTTAGTGTTTCATTCATCTTTTAGTATTATAATTATTTAAATTATATTAAACTTGTAATCAGACCTAGGTAATATTAATATAAATATAATTCACATTCTTATACTTTTTATCAAAACTGAAGCTTCGTTTCCACTGATAAATTTTACCATAACTTATCAAATAAAAGCCAAAATAATTCATAAATAATTCGCATAACGTAAAATGCAAAAGCTAGCTAAAATTATTTCTCATAAAATTATTAGCAGAGTACTCGTTCAAAATTCGATTAAAATTGCTTAAGTAGTTCGTTAAAAAATGAAATAAAATTATTACTATCACAACAACATACATTACACCAAACAGAGTCAAAATAAGAAGAATTAAGAAAGCTTGCATCGTCGCTGAAAGATTAATTCAATCATCAACCTCAAATATTATTCCTACAGTACCCACTCATTAATTTAATCGTCAATTATCATTTATAAAAGCACTGAACATTGCTACGCATTTTGTCTCACAGAGTTCTCCATGATCCATTGAGTCGCGTCGGAAAGACTTGGCAACTGGTCCCCCAATGTACCAAGAATCTTCTCGGAAAAAGAATCGTAATTGAAGTTACCATGCGTCCCGTTCAATTTCGATGCTGTCCTTCTTTTCGAGTCTTCGCCTCGCAGTCTGGTAAATCATAAACGTCGTACGACCGACCATAAACCGTGCGATTGCGGTCGTAATTCTTTTCTGGCGGTGCGCGACCACGTGGCTATTCGACCGACCGTTTTTCAGTTTTCACTAGACAGAAGGTTATTGAACGTGTCGCGGTGTGGCAAGACAAACCGAGTGGAACGAACGACGCCGACATGTCCATTGTTAGGAGCAAGACGTTCCGTGCCCTCTGAACGTCGCTTTCCGCGTCCACAATTGAGTTTTCACCTCGACACCCCTCGACTTCGTTACGAACACGCGTTAACGCCGCCAGGAGTGATGTTTGCGGGTATAGTTTTCGTAGCATTTAAAAATCTTACCATTTTTCTCGACCCTTCGAGCGTGTTAAAAATTTATACTAGTTGTGGAATAATTAAGGTGTTGAAATGGTGAACGATGCGAGCAAAAGTTTTCAGTGTAAACGAAAAACGCACGACTGTTCATTTTGAAACTTATGACCATTATCGAACGCTGTGGACGTTTAATGTTTGCAATCTTTATTATTATAAGTGAACGGATTAAAAGAGATTTTATGGATTAAACGAAGCTATTGCATCCGTTAAATTTGCTTGTTTGTATAAGTATTATGCTTTCAATACATTCTTCGGTGTAATTGGCTCTTGTGATGCTACCTTTATTTTGTGGTAGCCCTAAAATAAATTATTCTAGCGCTTTGTAAATTTTTACTTCGCGCACCATACAGATTTCCGCGTTTCATATCCTTTTCTACTAAGAAAAATTGTTTTCTGTTTTTTTTTAGCACTTGCATCGGTTATTATTTTAACTTCTCAATTATAATCGTGTACCTTTCTGATGAATGTAAGAAAAATTCATTCATACATTCTGGAATAACTATAAAACGAGATGAAATCAATAAACCTGATTGCAATAAAGTTAGAAATAAAAGAAAATTACGTGAATTGAAAAACATGGTTTGGTCACGTAGAGCCGAATTAAAAATTGGAAATGTTTGACTTTAATATTTCTGAAATACAATATAAAACGTTATGCGATTAAAAATGTTTGATTTGACCATTCTTTTTTTTTATTAACGAAGTCAACTGACGTTTAATAAATTTAATAAATTCAAAAGAAATCACGTACAACATAGTTTGTTCAGTAAATGGGTTACCCGAGCTTGATTGTTGGTTAAACAGTATAATTGGCTAATATATTACTTCCTTTCGCTAGCAAAGTAGACACAATGTTGAATCGAGGGTTCTGAAGTATTCAGGTTGGAGTAGTTCAAGCATACTCAATAAAGAATTAATATGTTGAGTACTACGTGGTTCAATGGCAATTCGCACCATACTCTTTGGTAGCGCGATAGGGGTCGTTGTTGACTGTTTAATACCACTGCATTTAATTGATACCATTAAAATATAAGCTACAATATTACAGCAGTAAAAAATATTACAGTTCTCATATCTTCATATTTTTCCCTTTCTCTCTCTTTTAATAATTTAATGACATTATCACAGCTGCCATAAAATTCCTTATTTCATTGTTTCCTTTTATCCCTTCGTATCACATAATATACCTTCGTTTTTAGCGATTTAGAATAAACTAACAAAAATTGTTGACCTACAATTATCACTAAATTGTGGATTTTTACGTCGATTTATATCCTTATATTATTTAATATAATTTGATACAATTTAATATAATTTAATATGATTTAATATAATTTAATATAATTTGATATAATTTAATATAATATAATTTAGAAAACATATGCTAAATATACGATTGTGTTATTCATTAAACATATTTCAAATTTATTTATATATTTTTGCTTATCATCTGCAATGTATATATTTCTGTATCTTCAAATCTTTCATAAACTCATAAAAATCCTCAGTCTACCTATTACATACACATTACTCTTTAACGCATCACTTTGATTCAACCAACAACTACAACATTCGACAAAGCTTCAACCTCAAACTTTCATAACAAATATTTTTAGTAACATTTAATATCCCAATATATACAACATAAATACTACAGATATTCAGCAAAATATTCGAACCATTCACAAACAAATTTTCTTTCAACATTACCAATCATTCCGATTAAAATATAACGCATAAAATACAAGCTACCTCAATCACGCAAACGTCTTTCAATTTTCTGCAATTCCATCATCCTGTCCAACCGCACCATCAAACCCATCCACTAACCTTTACACAATTTTCATACCAGCCTATCTGTCAACGAACGACACTTAAAAGGCTCATAGAAAAGAAAGATGAAGAGGAATAGCGTAACCCGAAGACCTGCATAACAGTACCTCTCGAAAAGACAGGGCAACGCTTCTAACTGTACTGTTAACATCGACGTTCGTCTTCTTTTTTCTCCCTTTTCCCTTTTCGAGCCACTTCGGACGCATATTAAACCCGTCCACGAGTCGTTACAGCTGTTTTTCGGCCACGGCAACGACCGACTCATTCTTCGATTGTAAACGAACGTACACGGTTCGAGCTGTCCGCGGCGACGTCCTCGAGTCCGCGCCCTTTCTTCTTTTTCCCGCTTCGCAGACAAATGCGCGTCGCTTTTCGGATCGATGCACGGAATCTTAATGACGTCCTCGTCGTGTATTCACTCGCGAACGACAACGTGCACCATGCGTCCCGTGGGACGACAAAGAAAACGTGCCACGTTTTGTGGAAACTCGAACGGTATCGCGTGCACGATGCCTCGCACGGAGACGGGTTTATTAACCGTTTTCTTCTCATTTTTGTCGCACAACCAACCCATTTTTGGGGAAATATGTGATAATTCCTAGTTTCTTATAATAATTTTTTCAATTTTATGTGATACGTTTCTGAGGTGCTTCTTTTTTATTTTCTGCAAAAAATGTGGATAAAGATGGGTTTCTCTTGAATTATATATTATTTTACGTATTCTATATTTTTATTTCTGGAATAGAAATAAGTATGCTTTAATCATCGGTGGTTTTAGTGCTAGTAATTGTTTGATACTCTTTGTGTCCGAAGTTTCTTTCTTCTTTTTTTTTTTTTGTTTTAAAGAGAAGTTAATTGTTTTTTTGTTTTTTTTTAATTGTTTATTTTAAGTTGTAGCAACCCGGTTTGTAGAGAATATGATTTTGGAGAATTGAAGTTTATGGAGAAGCTTGGTATTTTTTAGAAATTTCAGTAGTTGGTGTATCTTATTTTTGTTAGTATTTATTTTAGTATTTTTATTAGTAAAAGGAAACAGATTTTAATGTACGTTAATTTTTGGAATGATGATGCAGAGTAGATTTTTTATTAAGGTGTAAACACGGAAATATGGTATCATTCTGTTTTTCTTAAATTAATAATTCATTACTGAAATGTGTACTAAAGCAAAATTGACACTTTTCTATCGAAGACTAATTATTTAATAATTTCTTCTTAATTTATATTATATCTGAAGAACACACGGTCAAGTATTAATTCTTATTACTCCTATACTTACTACTTACTATAAGTTGGTATAAAAACTAACCAACTCCACTTAAAGAAAAAGAAAAAAAGATTTTAATATTTATGAATTGCCAATTGCATTATCCTTTAACGATAAATTTGTCCAATTTTTACCTATGTAAAATACATAAAAATATATAATAGAATAAAAATATTATTATCACTAAAAATGAAGTTATCTAAATAAATGTCTAAGAAACAACCCTTTTACATTTCCAGTAGAAATATTTTTGTTTGCGATCGAAAGTAATTGTAGTTGTTGCAATTAGGTCAAAACGTAAATTGGAGGAGCTTCCACTTAAGAAGAACTTCCGTAGTTGTTTATCAGCACGTCAAAATGGGTTGTTTGTTAGACTTTCGAATGGTCTGGCGTATATCCAGAAATATTGCACTTAGAATTCTGCATCTCAACTACTTCTTGAGACGTGACGTAGTTCACGAGCACTTCGAGCTACAAATTCTGAAGATGAACATTTCCTAAACTTCTCAACTGGATGGAAGGAATAGAAACGAAGTGAATTTGAGCGGTAAGAATCTATTCACATTTTCTCACGTGTCTTGAAATTGTATTTCAATTAATTGTTACCTTTGAACGTAAACAATTTCTACCATAATTAATTATAGAAGTGAAAATCTGCATACATCACTTATCTACCGTGCAAACAAAAATATTGTGTTATTTTATAAATAAATTTAAGGAGAGCCTGTATCATTTTAATTCTTTTATTACCGTTTAAGAATTATTAATTTAGGGTAATAAATATTTTATATATTTTGTGACATATTTTTTCCACAGAAGTGTATAATAAATTTTTAATAAAATTAATTTTAATAAGTTGACTTTCCATTTTTTATTTATTTTTTTTTCTACATGACTCCTTCGAAATAATCCTAGATACGTTTTATAATATTTTAATAAAAATATCTCGACCTAAAAAGACCACGAATGACTGGTACAATTAATCCAATATTTAAATATTCATTTTCACATAATAACGCAGAGAAATAATTCCTTAAAAATATCTTTAATTGCCATTAGAAGATCAGTGACGCACATGGTCTAATATTTACA
>SMSQ01020317.1:0-15890 GCA_019453375.1 Ctenoplectra terminalis | reverse complement strand
CTTCGGTAGTCCGAAGCGTAGATTTCGGAATAATAATTGTCAATATCATATTTTATTCTGGTATTTAATTTTCTGCATCAACTTTCTCAAGTACGTAGCTCCGCTCTCTCCGTAAATTATAAATCGATCGCTAGAAACTTATATAAAATCATTCAAACTTGTAAAAAATAGAAAAATACAAGATTATCGAACAATGTTCCGCTACGTCATCCTAACTCTAAAATAATTTTATTCGAAACGCGAAGGGATCGGCGTACGAACGTTCGAATTAAATCATCGTTTCGCGCCTACCTCGAGCGCAGAGCGAGACGAGCGAAAGTTTCCGGCGCGGAAGAGACTTCCGTTCAAACTTTCGATCGCTGCCAACATTCGTGCACACATGTACACCCTGGTACGAGAATAAGAAGAACGGTGCACCGAGAAACGCATGTTGGAAAAGGGTGAATTTCCCGTGGAAAGTTTGAGCGTAAGGATCTCTTACCGGTGCTAAGGGGTGAAATATTGAATCTCTCGGAGGAGCAGAGAAAGAAATGTAACTCGCATTTTCTTTTTCGAGCTTTCTCGAGGCTCGCGACGCCTCCGCTTCCGCCCGAGGGTGCCACCCTCTGGCACGTACGAAGAAGTAAGGCCGCATATGGATCGCAATGGTCCTCGTCATACGTGCCTGACATACTCTTTCCAAGTTTATGACAGCTCGTCCGTGTATCCGTGGATGGTTTATCGATCGTGGTCGCGATTTAGCCGATGGATCCGGTCGAATCGTCCACGCGGAAAAGAGGTGACGGAAACGGGACGTTAGAGGGACCGGAATTTCACCGTAGGATTCTTTCTTCGAGTATCTCCCGGCTTGCCCCTTGCCGAGTACACGTTCCTCTGACCGATTTATCTCTTTATTCCTCTTCCTGTACCTTTAAGTACGTTTTACGCTGATGCGATTCGCTTTTGGATAGCGTTTGCAGAGTTGAGAATAGAAAGGGAATGGTTTTGGTGAATCGGAGGTAATGGATATTTATGGTGGAAGCGATAGTTTTTGACGTCGAACGGACGAAAGAGATTTAGCTCTCTATAACCCGAACTTTGTCTGCTTATCGTGTAAAAGAATTGCGATTCGTTACAGTTTTTCGCTTTGATTAAAACATTTTTTTAAGTAATAATTGATACAGATTACTAAAGATAGTAGAGTACAATGATAACTAAATAAAATAGATTTTTTAAAAATATAGATACATTAGTTTGCAACTTTTAAGTCTAAGCAACTTTAAGCGTTAGCAACAGATACACGAGTTATGAAGCGCCCGTACAATTTTTTAATTTCCAGTGTAACAGTTCCGAATATTCCCTGATGATTAAAAGAATCGAAGTCGTATAAAATAGCAAATGAAATTTCGCTATTTTTTCGTTTTGTTTCGGCTCGTGGAATCACCCTTTAGAATTTCTCTTAAGAGTAACCGAACATATCTACATACGCTACCATAAGTATTTGACCATTTGCTGGAATCGAATCAGAAAGTTGATATCAAAGTTACAATATAAACACCTCAAAGTAAAATGAATATAAATTTATACGATCGACACAGAAGCACGATCTTTGCGTAAGCGTAAAAGATAAACACTGTGGTAAAAATTACACTAAGATGCCTTATTTCGAATATGTTTCGTACATTCTGGATAAACTGAAGATAAACTGAAGATAAACCGAAGTAAAATACTTATGGACGATAGCGTGTAGAAAAAGCCGACAAAACTTGTACATTTACTAAACCACAGTTTCTCTAACACCTATACAACCGACCGAAACGCAACAAACACAGAAACTAACATTCGATCCCCATAAACCGAAACTTCTTCCCATGTAAGTACACTGTATCTAGATCGTTCCGAGGCGCCATCTTGTCGGTCGCCACCATTACACGTTGATTTATCGACACGTGGCCTCAGACGCGATTATATCGCCGTTGAATCTGTCTGGGATAAGAAGCGTTTTCCAGTGCCACGGGGAAACGGATGAACTCGGTGGCACGTATTCCGGTGCTCGTGCAGCAGTTTAACGTTCTTACTGCACGAGCAAGGGTGCAGCTGCAGCTGCAACTTGCTTATTCGGTCAGGAATTATGGGAATTTCAGTGTGGCCTCTCGTAGTGTATTTTCGCCGCTATTCATTTGCCGTCAGTCCATTGGCGAGTAACGGCAGTTTTCACAGCGAGCTTTCACGGTTGGACGTCGGAATTAATTGTTGGATCGTTATTAAAAATAAACGGGCGAGCGTAGAATAAATTCCGGTGTTTTCGCCCGAGGGGATGAAATCGCAGGGATTCGTAATAGCGTTGTTCAAATCGATCCTTCGAGGGATATTGTTTGGATTCGCGGCGACGCAATTTGCTGCGATGCGGCTTTCTGAGCTTCGATTTTTGTCGAGAGAGATCGATCCGTTAATCCTTTCGCTACGAAGGGCGTGTATATACGGTCTCAGGAATTAAACAATCCTTTACTAAAACCGTACACTCTATAGCAGAAAATTATTTTTATTTTCATCCACACGTGTTATAACATAATTCGTTGCACAATGTATCTAAATTTTGATACGTATATTTTTGTCATATCAAACATTGCATCGATCTATACAGCAATAGCGTTTTTAGTCCATAGCGCACCGTAGTGAGAGGGTTAAATGGATCGTTTATTAGAATCTTCATACGTAGAGTAAAAAATTAATGAAAAAGAATTTTACCGAGGCTCTCATGCTTTGAAGATCGATTATTATTGTTCTGCAAGCCATAGAAAGAGAAATTTTGATAACGTAATCTTGGAGCTATGAGGTTCTAGGTACCGGAACACTAAGAAGCTCTACAGGATGTCTTATAGTTCATAGTTCATGGCTATAAGGTCCTACGATCGTAGAATATTTCCAAGCGAATCCACAACCCTCTACCCCTATTAACTCAAGAACTATCAAAGTGGTCAAAATGATCGGTTCCTGGCATTAAATTTTCAACAATGTATTTTTTAAAGATTTTCCACGATTTTCTGTAATAATTCGTTTCCCTTCAACTATGTGTTTTTTCAAACAGCTATAATTTTGATTTCTTTGGTACAGATCAGTTCCAATGCTAAGAAATCTTAATTCTGTTTTCTGTTATTCGTTCGATATATATTTCTCGAGGTGGTGAAAATAATTGTGAAACGATTGTATAACAGGAACGAATGTTCTTTTTTTTTTTTTTTATTATAGTGTTATGCAACGATGTTTGTTTTCAGGAAAAGAAAATTGTTGGCAAGCAGTGGATTCGCGATGCAAGCGAGTGTCAAGCACAGATCGAGTTAAGGGGAAAGCAGACCGGCTGGTTGCCCGAGGCATCAAATTATAAAGGAACGATAAAACGTTCCTGAAGTAAGCAGGTATGTTTCTAGTTAACTCGTGCTCTTTATTAATAGAACGACAACCTTCTTTGCCGTTTATCGCTCGAGTAACGAATTGTTCGATATTTATCGAGCCGAACGGTGAAATTATTAATCGTAGAAAAATGTAATTTCATCGGATGGTGGTAACGTATTGCGGAAAATAATTTTAAAATAATTTTACAATTATTTTACAATTATTTTACTCGTCCGAGCAAAAAGTACAAGTTTATATTTCGTTATTACATTTTCGATATCGATATACGTATATTTTTCTTTTTTTCTTTCAAGCAGTTTTAATATCAGATTTTAGTTGAAAAATATAAATACGAGTTTCGAGAAACGTAAAATATTGCGCTACGTTTCGAAATTACATAAAATCAAATTCCTGCAGGTAACGTGAAAATAAATGATTCCTGAGAGATAGATTCGACCAAATACAAAATTTCATTCCAAACGTTTATTTATACTTTCCGTTCGTTTATTCGCATTTTTATTCCGTTTATTTACATTGCGCACCGCGTTGATAATCGCATCTGGTTTATCACTTTACGTTTCCTCTTGGCTTTAACTCGAATATCACGGAACCACCGTAGAAGGTTTTTTAAGACACAAAAGTTAATTTAATTGGCAATCAATGAACGAATTTTAACGACTCGGGTGTTTAACGGAAAGACTTGGAAAGTTCGGATTTACAAATCGAATCGAAGGAACTTCAATTCTGTTCAAATCACTTTCCAACCGTCAGAAGTTGGAAAATTAAACTTCATTAACCATACCGCAAAGAGGAAGAAGCATTTACACGAAACAAAGAACGATTTATTAATTTCATTTACCTCTGTCTTCCTTTTAATTCCTCGTTTATCTTCGTTTTCTATACTCACTTGTATCCCCATTGCTGAACAGGGTGTACATGTTTCTTCGTTTTACCATATTTTTTTTCTCTTTACTTTCTTTCTTTCTTTCTTTCTTTTTTTCATTCGATGGTATGGCAGAGGTGACCACAGAATAAAAGAAAATGGCCGGTAATTTACGACGGCCCTTCCGCGACACTTTACGCTCGTAGTATTGCACGCTCTTTCGTTCTATTTATAAAGCGAATATCATACATCACAATTTCTTCAATTACCGCGCGGATTTTATGGTCTTGCGCTGCTTTGTGGTGTCTCGAAGCACCGGATGTTCTCATGGCTATGCTAGGTTGCGCGACGCACACTGGGTGTAAAATCTTTGCAGTTCTTTGAAGAATTACAACGGTGACACACATCGGGATAAACATTTTCCAAAGATTAATGACTCGATACAAGATTGTTCTTTTTATCAAGTTTAGCTTCCAGTAGTATCACAATCAATTATAGTTAACACTACCGAACCGGTCAAAATGACTGGTTCATAATTTTTTATAGAAATTTTATAAATTTACAAGGATATATTTTGGGGAATTTTCCATGATTTTATTATTTTATTACAGGTATTTTTTCAAATACCTATCGTTTTAATTTCTTTGCTACAAAGAAGTCTACTTTAATCGTTGGTAATTCTAGTGTTAATTACGTAGAATATTGATGCGTAGACTAGAGATGTTCAGGGTAATTCAGAACGATTGTATTTCGCGTGAGCTATAAAGTGTTCTTTTTTTTTCAGTTGTTTTTACTAGCATAAATAAATTAAGACACTGCCAAAGCTACAAGTTATATTTAGATATTTAGATATTTAGATATGTAGATATTTAGATATTTCCTAGAAGATATTTGAAATAAAATTGTTTAAGATTCTACATTGTGGGAAGTATTAGTACAGAGTTTGAAGATACCGAATTTTTCTAAGCGTATTACGGAACAAAATTCTATAAAACGAAGTATCAAATGGAAGAATTGTTTATTAGGAATATCAAAAGACGAGCAACGCGTTAATACTAATATTATAAAATTAGCAAATATATGTTTCCAGTTTAATAGTCAACCAAATTTAACAACATAGCTCTCCATCTTAGCCTCGAATTATCTAGTAAAATTTAAAAATGAATTTTTCTTAAAGCTTATTTCCTTCAATTATTTCCACCGCGTGTTTCCTTCATAATATTAATTTCGAAGAGGCCGCGAATTCGCGCTATCAATCCTGGCATACTTCTGTTGAAACAATTTGCCGCCACCATAACCACCCGCTCTCCATTATTGTTGTAACGCGTCAACGTATCTCCAAATTACACGAACAACGTCACGACGGCATCGTTCCACTCCAGAAGACGCATTGTCAGACGTAATTCGGGCCGAGCTGTAAAACGTGATCCAACTTCGTATGCAAAGTAGCCAGCCATCGCGTTGCGAACAATAATAATCACAGGGAATGCTTTTACCAACGTTACCAGTTTGTTCACACGTAATTCTCTTGGCCTCGAAACGAGTTTGCTTGTTGGTCCTTGAAAAGACACCGACGAATTTCACGCATCGTCGAAACAATGTGCATCGAGGTCCTTACTTCGTGTATTATGGCGTTTTGTCGAGAGTTTGGATGGAGAATTGGCCACGCTTGTTTCTCGGATTTCAGCCACGCGATACTCGGCTCGTGTTATTCTGGAGGAAGTTGCTCGTAGCGTAGTAAGCAGTGTTGACACGGTCCCTGACGGCTGTTAGGGTTGGAAAGCTCGGTGATCTTGGAACCTTGGAGGCGGAAATTTCGATTCGATGAAGCGGTGTTTTAACGTCGGAATTGGAGATTTATTTTCCATTCAGATATTCTCAACGGTCGAACAAGTTTTTTTTATCCCGCTTGTTTGTTGGAATTTAAATTTTAATCGTTGAAAAAAAAGAATAGCTTTTATTTGTTCCAATTATTAAATACCTCTATCCTGAACCGATTAGTATCGAATGATTCGGAATTTTCACGAAAAAGCTCGGGAATCAAAAAGACTGTTATGTTCGTTATCCTTGAACGATTTTTACCAGCGAAGAGTGACAAGAAAGGGTACTAAAAAAAAACAAAAAAAGAACAAAAAGAAAAAAATGGAAAATAAACGCAGTGTCGGAAAGCTGCAATAAATCTAGTTCCGCGGTGACGATGGCTGCGCTGCTCGACAAATCGATCGGGAACGGGGAAAAAAAAAACTTCGCCGCCCGTAACGAATAAAGCTCTCAATTCATCACGTTCGTCTTGTTAATCCACATCGTGATCGGTTAGGAATGAGCGACCAAACTCGAGAGAAAGTCGATAGCTGTAGAAACGCGAAAAATCAAGGACGAGAAAGGAGGACCCGGACAATTAGTTTCATTGAATCCCAATTGATGCTGTTTGGTTGAGTAATAAATAACGTCGCTTCTCGTGCAGCTGTTAAATTAAATTAAACATTTGGAGCGCAAAAAATGTTTGTCAAAGAAATTTATTTTTAAAGGAATGATAAAAGTTGGACAGACAAAAATGGTAGCGTTTTTTCACCGCGTAACAACGCGTTGTCCCCTCTCGTCGGCCTAAAAGTCCTCGTGTCGACGCGGCGAGAAAAAAATGTCACGCGGCGAGGACCTGGAAAATATCGTTACAAATGGACACGCGGTAACAGATTGTCCTCGCGAACAACAATCATGACCATCACTCGCCGCGATGCAACGATAACTCAACGGGAAAAATGGTTTAACATGCGGTGTCGCGACGCGAGGATAACTATAGCACGCGATACGATTGTCCATTTCTTTTACTGTCCAATGATTTTTTATCGATACCAATTTGGATTGTTTGTTTGGTGGATCGAAGCTCAGAATGAATTATTAGATACTGAGAAAATTATTCTTGTCACGCATAAACAAAACAAAACAAAAAAAAAAACAAAAAATAATAAGAGAAACGTACGAGGGTGGAAACTGAGAAACTTTTTGTGTTAACCTTTAATCTATCGCAAGACTAATTAAACTTCATCAAATCTTCGGTACCATCGCACATCTTAAAAAATCCTAAAAATTTCTAAAAACAATCTGGCTACATTTTGCTCCACCAATTAAAAGAACAAAAAACATAAGAATCTATCGAAACAAGACAGTTAATATCGTATGAATATTCAGAATATGCAAAATTGCCACCAAAAGCTGCAAGAAAATCAATCTCACCACAACCAGGCCACCGAATTCGAACTTTCTTCCACCAGCGTAAAACATCGCGCAACCACGGCCATGCAGCCGCGTTTCCCCGCTGCGACAGAGATGAATATCGCCGTCTTATCGGTGCACCGGGACACGTGTATCATCCCCTGGCACGCTCGAAGCTACCGCGATGCCCGCAGATGGCCCGCGACGATAAGTGACCCTCGTGTCGCGAGACCGGGCCACTTATTTTCCCTGAGGGGTGGCACGACGACTACGACGACGACGACGACGAAACGAACGAGGCCGCTTGGCCAGAGGGAGCTTGGGAACCAAGGCGAGAAACAGAGAGAGGGTGGGAGGCGAAAAAAAAAGGGTCGGAAGAAAATGGAGGAAGTTGAAAAGGGAAGGGAAAAAGAGGCGCGCCGATGTTTCCATGCGAATGGAAACGGGCACGCAACAGAAAAGGCCGGGTCTCTCCAATTTGCTGAGAGCTCTCCATCTTCCCGTGGCTCGTTCTTCGTCTCTGTTCGTCTCTGTTCCTCTCCGCTAAACTCCATTCTTTTGTCGTTTCCTTTCTTTTCTTCCTACCTTTCGTTCGTTCGTTCTTTCCGCCGCCACTTCAACCCCTTGCGTTTCTTTCGCGCCGCGTGCGTTCACACTTCATCTCTTCGGCTATCTTATTACGCCTGTTCCACGCTCGGTTCCTCATACTCTTGGTTCTGAGATTCTCAGTTTCTTGGTTCCTCACGATTCGACCGAGCTGGCCAAGCTAAATACTCGAAAGTTAATGATGGATGGTTGTGTTTGGAGGCTACTCTGAAATTATTTCGTCGGACGTGATCTCTAATAGCTCGAGTGTCTCGGATATGAGAAGGTGAAGAGAAACACGGTTCAATTAGTTGATAGAGTTTGGGATGCTGTTGATAGATACACTGGACGATGTTGAGGATTGTTTCGATACTGGTTAAAGTCGGTTGCACTGCAGGCGCCCTCTACGCGGAGGATTGCTGTGTAGATTGGTTAAATGGTTCTCGGTGATCGATAGGAGGGTTCGTGGAGTTGGAAATATTTAGGTTTATTATTGAATGCAAACTAAGCGCTTTGGATGCTTGCTAAATAAATTCGGTTCTTTGATCGAAACCTTTAGATATTTTGTAATAACGTTTAGAGTCCAATTTGTGATAGTCTCTATGATCAAGCAAGATTCGTCATGAAGGACAATAAAATTGAACGTCGTCCAGGTGTCGGCACGAATAGTAGCTCAAATTAGTTAAATTGTTAAATTACGGCTGAAGAAGAGAACAATAAAGATCGTGAAGATCTAATTTCGCTTCAACAGCTGGTATTATGCAATTTGTGACCAAGTAACAATTCCGTGCGTTCATATATCAAGATACATCAAGATTACATGGACGATGTAAGGTGTCGTCTGTCCATTCTAGCGCTTCCATAGCGTGTCGGACGGTATAGCAATCAGAAAGGGATCGTCCATAAGATTTATTGGAGTCGGATTCGATCTTTTGTTTGGTCTAACATACAAGTAGTCGTTCAGATCTCAAAACACGAGGTAGAGGGACAATAAGCGTAGCAAATCCCATTTCTGAAGGCTGGACTGGGAGAAGAATAGCTCGTAAGCTTTATTGAACAAAGATTCGAAGCCTTGTCTGACGTCTGCTGGCTGGTTCTACTTTGCTTTGTCGATTGAGTTGTTTGGGCTATTTTTCTGCTTTCTCGGTGTTATAAGTAATTGGTATTTTTAATATCTCCAAGTCTTCGTATATAGGTACGAAAAAATCAAATATTTTTCAAGGGAAAAATAAAATTCTTATTAATATTAAATCATAAAAATGTAAAATGTTTATATTTTTGCTGGTTTAGGAAAAAAAAAAAAAATTATTTATTTTTCGAACCGTTAAATTGGACTTTCCTCTTTAATTCGGAACCTCGCAATATTTTCGTTCCTGTTGTGCAAATGTGCAAATGTTTGTTTCACTCCTCCGCATCACAAAATCAGTTTGATCCAACTCTCGAACCCATTCCTATTGAAGGGTTTCCAGTTTCTAGTTGCGAATTGGTCAACGTTTTATCGGACGTTGCTCAGAGACGTGGCCCAATACCGCCACGAGCTAGTAACAACGGCGTTAGCTTTAAACGTGTTGCTCCAGAACTCGTAAGAACGTAGAAAGAAGTCGGCAGAAATTTCTGTAAAAGCCACTCAAGCCGCCGGAAGTGAAGCACGCTAAGCGATGTTTCCTCACGATTCTCCAATTTTCCCCTTGTTTCTCATCGAGTGCTCTTCAGACGGCATAGGACGGGCTGGAAAATTAAGTTCCGTTTTTATAATCGATAAAATGGTTCGATGGGGCGTATTACTGGAAGATTTTCAGATCTTTCATTTTAATTTCTGCTGTAATTCATTCATAAATTGATCGAGTTTAACGGATTGATTGGTTTAATATTTTACCGATGATTTTTTGATGTTAATGTCTCAATCGTAGGATATTAAAAAAAAAGATTCCTTTAAGAAATCAAGTTAAATCTTGCGTTTTATTGAAAATATTTTTGAGAAAAGGAAACATAGCTGTAGCAAGAAAAGATTGCTTTAAGAAGTTAAATCTTGTGTTTTATTGAAAATATCTTTGAGAAAAGGAAACACAGCTGAAGCAAGATTAAAACTCCTTTCTCGATAGAATTTTTTTTTCCAAACCCGTTCTAATTCTATTCGGTTTCTCGAGCCGAACTGTTCCTTGAAGCAGACGTTCCAGTTAATTTGTAAATCTTCGCTAAGTGCACGATCCAAAAGTTTCATTCAATCGAAGGGTTTCGCTGTTGAAGATCGTCTTCTGTCCTTTTGGGAGTTAAGAGAAGCTTCTCTTCTGTGATTCGATGGTATCAATAGGTGGTAACTGCGAAGTTCGTCCTTTGAGCACGAGTTGTTTCCACTCACAGGCGAAAATCGAGCTGGTCAAGCGATTGGTTTTGAGAAATGCTTGAGGGAGACGAAGAAGTTGCTCCTACGCTGACCAAAACCACTGGATCTTCGATTACGTGGTCGGTCTGCGTATCGTGAGAAATTTCGGACACGGTACTTGACGAAACTGTAACAGCTTTTGTAGTTTTACTTGTCCGATGATCGATAGACATTGCACCGTTCTTTTAAAATAATATTAAAGGAAAAAGAAATCCAGTGTTCGTCAACCGATAGAGAAAATACTGAAGAGAAAATATTGATTCATAAATAATTATTATCTCGAAGTTGTTATAATTTTTTGTTCAGTATGTACTAATTCTCAAAAGAATATTCGATACGTATTTTCTTTTTTTTTAACGTCATAAAAAATAGTCTAGAAAAAGATTTATTTCAGTTTGGTTTAATTCTAAAGAAACACTTATTTTGTACTCGTATCGTTTCGGAGATCGAATTTACACGGTTATTACCTTTTTTTTAATAAAAAATAATATTCTCGTGATAGCCATATGTTGTATAATTTAGTCCATTTTCAGGGAATTAATAAAACAGAGTTTCGTGAGATTCAAAGCAGAAACGTTTCATTTCTAGTAAAAACTTTATTTTAGTACAACAGAGAACGCGTGACCCATTTATCGCGAAACATTGTTCGTTGATGATTCTACCGGGAGGTTTCGCTGTAGGAAAAAAAAAAGAATTAGGATTTAAAAGGGTTTTGTTTGAATGGACCGGTTGCAAAACCTGTTGGGGGTTCAAAGAGAACGTTTCCTGTTTTCCTTGCTCATTCATTGGTCTGGCTTCAAAGTGTAAAGGCAGTTCCTGCGACAACAAAGCGTTTCAGAAAATTACAATGAAAATTACAATACCAACTTCGAAACTCTGTTACCAAGAAACACATCGAACGAAGCGAAATTTCAATAAAAAAATACGTTTGTACCTCATCGACGCAGAATGTGCCTCCGATCGAACAAAAGAAGAAGTCGAACAATTTTCTTTGAAGGAAACAAGTTTACGATTCTTGATACAACAATTATAATAACTCTTGTTTTAATATTATATCGGTATGATTTAAAAACGCTCAAATTTTCAATCTGTTCGAAGGAATAATTATTAAAAAAATTTTTAACACAGCTATTTGGATACTTCGACTATTTTTTTAACAATTTAGAAACGTAGTTTGAATTAAAAATATACCGCAGCTTGTTTTTCATTTGTTACCGACAATTTATAGCTATATTAAAAGAAAGTTGATTAAAATTAATCTTAAATTCATATCGATATTGCAGAAACGAAGATGCTGAATTTTATAGAAGTCTTCCAAGACTTCTGAAATCTTCTTTTCTTAATAATTAATCCGAGAAAAAATGTTTAACCGTCCAATTCTTTTATTTTGAGATTACCTTCTAAAATCGCAATTAAACAGCAATCGAAACGTGGATCAGGTTCGACCGGATGAACGACTCCCTTAATTGATTAATTCGAAGCGCCATCCATCCATTCTAAGCACCCTGTAGCTCCTCCCATGGAGCTTTCCCGTTCGAGTGGAAACTTCATCGACGCTGTGTAAGAAGTCGTTCATCATCCTGACACATAATTGACCTTTCACCTAAAGAATTATAGCCTGATGTCGGAGATAGTTTCAATCGGAGATTGGTTACGGTTATATCGAGTCTCGACTTTTACGATCCTACTCAGCGACACTTCTTGCGTAATTGACTAATAAAACTCTCGTTTATATGTTCGGGATTTTTAGTTTTATCGCGGAACATGGGTTCGATGTCGATATTAGAATTCTAAATTTGATCAAATTTGTAAGAAGGTAGGATGTTTAATATTTTTTGTTCGAATCTTTCGTCTTTCTTAGCTTCTTCCACTTTTTTTTTCTTTTTTTTTTTTTAACAATGCTTGAAATTTATGTGTAGGCTAGAATTAACGAGAGGTTCAATCTTGATTACATTTGGAATTAAATTAAGAATGATACGGGGTAACAAATAAAGAGTCAGAAATTAGGAAAATATGGAATTATGTATTTATTGGAATTTATGTGTAGGTTAGAGATAAATAAAGTCACAAATTAGGAAAATATGGAATTATGTATTTATTGGAATTTATGTGTAGGCTAGAGATAAATAAAGTCACAAATTAGGAAAATACAGAATTATGTATTTATTTACTTTCTCGCATCGGATTATTCTCTTAACGAAATTTCAGGTAATCACTATCTCTCATACAAATCACATTATTTCCTTATTTAATTTAATAATCCACAGAGTGAACCAACAGAAATTATCATTCTTAATTTATCCCAAACTATACAAGTACCAATTTCTTTAAATCAAAGTAATTCGAGACAGAAATGTCCAAAATTACCTTCATCCAATTTCTGTCTTCTCAAAGATAATTACTCCAAGGTAAAAACATTAAAACAAGCTATCGATGCGACGTTAAAACCTGAATAAAAAAAAAAAAACACTGTTATCCATACGAAACAAAATACCATCGTTTCCTCTTTCACGCTCCATTAACCATCACGAAACGTTTCGATACGCCATTTAATCGCGAAGGGCGGTCGAAAAGTTCGAATTCCATGGAAACGTGCCCGAACGGAGGTTCGAATCAGGAACATTAACGAAAAATGGCTCGTAGAAAGTAGAAAGGGTCCTCGCAAAGAGAAACTGTTATCGCAGTCATCGAAATTCCTCTCTCCCTTTGATCCCGGTAACGAATGCAATCGCTGCGCTTTCTATGCGTTCAGAAGGAAGATAAACACGCGACAAGGATCCAAAGGTAGCGGCAAGAAAATTGAGAACGATGCGATGTCCTCGAGGAAAGAAGCGCTCCTCGCGGCGTCTGCATACGCTTACGGCTGGTTACGCTGTGTTTACTCGAGTCCGTGTATCCCACGGGAATACAGGATATGAGAAGTCGCAGTTCAGCCTGGCAACGATTTCTATATCGACCTAACCTGCTGCTCGGCATACCTGTTTTCTTTGTACAAAGAGAGAAGTTTCTATGGAGATCTTTCGAGGTAAAGCTGGAGCACGTGGAGCGGAAAGTTGCGTGTTCTCCACTTGGAACCTGGTGTATTTTTGTTCGGTTTCTGGGAGGATTGGTTAGCGGAAACTATGGTTTTCTCGATGTACAATTATATTTCTGTTTGTACTATTTTATTTGTTACGTATAAATGTTAGGCTGTAACGTAAATTGTAATAAATACGTGAGTAATTTTTTAGACAGTTGGAATAGAATTTTACTCGTGTGCGACGAGAAGAATTTAATTCTAAGTCTTTTTTTTTTTATACTTTATATAATGAAATAATATTAGTTAGAAAATAAGATTTTAGTAAGTTTTAGCCTAGTTATAAGATAAAATTCCCTTATATTCATCACACTTGTGTTCCATAAATTTCCACTCATTCGAATCTTTAAACAACACTCCGGATCGAAGTCAAAAAACACCACAAAAAGACACCGGTTAATGGAATTTAAACTTCCATCCCCCGCAGTAAACAGGCCTTAATTATCGTCGGTATAAACCCCAATACAACAAAAACCGTGCTGGAGAAGCGAAAAAAAATTGAAAAAAATTCAAAAAAAGTTGTGCAACTATCCCCGCTCGAGACCCCGTCGAGTGGAAGGAATTAAATTGAAAAATCACTGCCAGGGGGGCGGTTCGCTTTGTCAAGTCAGATTACGTAGCCGCTAGGTCGAGATTATTCCCGTTATTCGGGTTGGAAATAGTAGTGGGGAGGTTTCCTCGTCCACGAGGAACGAACTGAGCTCGATTAAGAAGACCGAAACGGAATTGCACTCTTCCGATGCAACGTCCTGGAGAGGGTCGTCGAGCTGACGCGGTGAAGTGGGTCTCCTAGAGGGGAAAAGGAAGGTCAGGTTTTATCCTCACTTGAAATTCCATCGTCACGCCACCCTTACCTACACCCTCTGCCACCCCTTTTCGAATTCTCGTTCTCCCGAGGGCGCAGGCGAAGGCTTTTTCCGCTCGAAATTCGGCCGCCGCTCGCAATCTCGAATTTGCATCTCGTTCCCCCGACGATCCGATCGAGATTCGGCGTGGGAATACGAGCTCTTCCTTGAATTGACGAAGGGAGGGGATCGGATAGGGGTGAAAGTTGACGGAACCAAGGGAATCAGGATACGCTCGGTGCAACCGGATTCGATCGAAGCGTATAGGAAGTTGGGTTTTATTACGGAGTTATAGTTTGAGTTTGAGTTTTGGTGGTTGCGTGGTTTTTGGTTGATTAATCTGTTCGGCGGCACGGTTTCCGGTCGGAGTTGCGCTTCTTGGCGAGGGTATCGTTGAGTGATAAAATAATGCTCGTCGATTTGTTTTGTTCGACGTGTTAGATCGATTCGGATGGTTCGGTTGTTTGTTCGTTTCTTCCAAGGAGAAGAAGTTAACGAAGTTAACTGCAATTTTGATAGGTTAAACCGGCAGGTTTTGAAACAAACGAGAGGCAGGTGTAATTTTTTTTAGTAAGAAAATTGCAGGAGGACTTTATTAGGACGATGAAAGATACAGGGTCTTAAAATCTATGAGGTAAGAGTTTTAAATGTATGTAGTCTTTAAGACTGTTTAATATAGCGAGCTAAACCTGCACTTTGTCATCTACTTTTGAGGCTTATTACGATGCCGGGTGATAAAACGAGGCTTTCCTTGATTAATTAAAGGATTCGCAGTTATTAAGTGTGCAGATCCCCGAGTTCTTAGCTGCGAAGTACTTATTTCCCAGACATAATTGGGATGAAATTTATATCTAAACATATTTCGCTATGGACTAAAAGATATAAAAAGCATATTTTCGATTTTCCGCGTTACAAATTTTTGAACAACGAATAATTGGACGTGGATCGAACTTCAGCTGCGTTAGACCAACCTAACAATCCTAATTAAGATTCTGCGAGTTCTAATCTCGCGTAATCACGATCAAACTGAGACGCAATCGAGCCTAATCTAAACAGAAATCTAACCCAGGCCTAATTCGTGTTTAATCCTAATCGAAATCGCGATTGAGACTTTACAAAGCTAAACGTGGACCGAGTTAGAGCCTAACTGAGCTCCGATCTAATTTTCATACAAATCTAACACCTATCTTTCCTAGGTTGTTAAATATTTAATTCTACCCTTAATCATGCCCAGTATTTAGGATATGACAGATATTTAAACGAGTTATGCTAGATATTTAGCTTTACAATTTTAATCAGTATCTGATTAAATAATTGATATTGTAGTTTGCAGTAATGAAAATTTCATGATTTTCGCAGAAGAGGCACTGGAAAAAAAGTATCGTATTTGATGCAATTTTTTTTATTTTATTAAAAAGGTTTCTTTAAGACTTGTATAATTCGATCCAATATAATAGATATTTAATAAGCATGCGGTTGCTTTTATTATTTATTTTCTCAGAAAATCATTAAATTTTTTCTCCCGCATTTATT
>SMSQ01020315.1:4709-15527 GCA_019453375.1 Ctenoplectra terminalis | reverse complement strand
TTTTAAAATAGAATATCACTTTAGTAATATAAAATTGATATGATTTATAAACCACACCCACAGTTAAAGAATTAAGAACAGGAGTGTATGTTCGATCTTTTTCTGTAGGGATTGGTTTCTGATATTTTTCTGTTGGATGGGTTCCGTGATTTATACCGATGAATAAATTTCTTAGAATATTCTTGCTGCTAAAAGAGCTTGTTCGGAATTCAAGTACCTTAGCTGAATCATTAATTAATTAACGATTAATTAAAACGCGACGATACAATTTTTATTTTGTCTCTTGCAGCCTCTTTGTGTTGCATCATCAGAATATTCCATAACTTTTAAAGTTGAACTTTAATTTCAATTTAAAGCTGAAATCCTTTAAGTTACAATATCGTGTTCGTTTATTAGCCGCGAATTTTCTGCAGCATTTTCTGTTAAATATAAAAATTTTATCGTTTCTTATAATTCGAAAATAAATTATTAATTTTCTTGAAACCTGTATTTCGAAGTATTATTTCGAGAGCTTGGCTTTTATTTCTCTGCCAGATCGCGCGCAATTATTGAAAGAGGAATCAAGCAAATACGGTTGTCCATGGTATGCAATTGGATCCTGTTTGATTACATAAACGCGCTTGATTTAATTAATTACTGACCCCGCGTGCCAATATATCCGCGTGACATGGAATTCTCTTGATTATAAAAACATTTATAGCAAATATTGATACTTTATTACTTAAACCGTGCCCCTTTAAAATTGTTTTTAAATATTAAAATACTAGGTCATCCTATAAGTAATTTAACAATCTTTTTCCTTTCGAGAAGATTCTTTTCTCTCCTCGAACAAAATGTTTTATTTATACAGATCGATCATCGACACGTTTTTCTCTGTCAGAAAGTTCACCATTCGTCTAATTTTCGCTATTTTAAAATACTATCCTGTTTCATTCTCGATTTTTTAAAATACTCGTATTATTTAGAGGATGACCTGATATTTTAGATTTACAAAATATACAACGTTAAAGAAGTAAACGTAAAAATTAAATCTATTAAATCTGATAAAGGAATATTTGTGTGAAAAACAGGATAGTAGAGATAAACAATTATAATTTTAATACTTTTCTTTTTATTTATTTTATGAAGCTATCTTAGAATTAATTCGATTTTTTAAAATACTCGTATTATTTACAGAATGACCTGATATTTTAGATTTACAAAATATATATCGTCAAAGAAATAAACGTAAAAATTAAATCTATTAAATCTGATAAAGGAATATTTGTGTGAAAAACAGGATAGTAGAGATAAACAATTATAATTTTAATACTTTTCTTTTTATTTATTTTATGAAGCTATCTTAGAATTAATTCGATTTTTTAAAATACTCGTATTATTTAAAGAAGCACCTGATATTTTAGATTTACAAAATATATAACGTCAAAGAAGTAAACGTAAAAATTATCTGTGAAAGTAAATTTCTTTTTAAGTTATGCAAACTGAAACAGCTCAGCAGAGATAAACAATTATAATTTATGAAACTACCTACGAAATATATTTTTAAAACTTTGAATATTAACAGTAGAACTACCAACGATTAAAGCATACTTATTTCTACCGAAAAAATCATAATGAACGATATATAAAAAAATACTCAATGCAAGGGAAACAAAGCTTTATCTACTTTTTTAACAGAAAATCACGGAAAATTGTCTCTGAGATGCCACGGTAAATTTATAAAATTGCTGTTATTTTAACCACTTTGGTAGTTCCAGTGTTAAAAAAAGAAACGTAACGGTACAAAGATCTGTATTTATTTATTCAAATGAAGGGAAGTCGTTTACGTTATAAATCGTAGAAAGCGATGATTAATATATGAAACGCGCTAATGAATGTTTAAGAGAAATCTAAAATAAATCGTGTCTTTGATCCTCGAACCAGAAGCTAGCACGCAGCGCGTAGCTTCTCTCACAGCTAAGATTCATCAAATATTTAATTTTCGCTCGCGAAACAACTCTGAGCTGGTAAATGAAAATTAATTTTGATCGTTCTCCTTTTTCATTGCGTCAACGCCGTAACGTTTAATCGTTGCGAATTGCACAGAGGTAAATACGATTTCTCGGATGCTCTTATTAGTTTCCATAAAAAAGACATTCCCAGTAGGACAGTTGGTCTTCGTACAAAAGATTAAACGCGTAATTTTCCTCGTTAAATTTCTCGGTGTCTTAGAGAAACGTCGACTCTTTTATGTTTAACTTTTAATTCCCTACTCGACGCCTCTACGGTACAATTCTATTTCATTTTAATTATTGTTTCAGCGCGCACTGTTACGTGGAAGTATTTATAATACGTTGACATTCTCGTGCGTTAAATTAATATAGAATTATTTAATACGGTATGTTTAAATGCTTCGAAGACTGATGATTATCTATTTTTATTTTAGATATATTGCATATCTATTTTTATTTTTTACTCAATCTTTTTCTTTCGTCAAAGAATTTTCTGATTTTTAGAAAATATGTTTTTCTCTTTAGTTTTATTTTAAGGACACATTTTTGTCGGAATTAGGAATTTTTTTTTTGATAGAATGAGAACGCGCGTAGGTCGAAAAGAATTTGAGGATCGTAGCGGGGTTAAATAAATATTAAATGTTAAATATTGAGCATTAGTTATTAAATATTAAGCACCGAATATATAATATTAAGCATTAAATATTAAATTTTTAAATATTAAACTCTAATAGAAAATGATCAATTATTACCGAATTTTTCCAAACAATTAATATAATTCCAATGAAAGTATATTTCCATTAAAAAAAAAACACAATAACGATAAAATTTCAAAAAACACGACTTAAAGAAAAAAAAAATCATTGCCACAATATTTATCCCTTTCAAACGAATACTTTCTAGCTCCCAAAAATTTTCTTGCGCGATTAAAAGCAGCAAAAACAAATACATTCCAATCTTAGACAACTCATCTAGTATATTAAACTCATTTAACATAAAAATTCTATTCTACCAAGCAAATTCTTCTTTTTTAAAAAAATTATTCTCATAAGATAAGTACTTGGACAGGAAAAATACAATTAATAAGGGAAAAAGAACTAATAATGCCGATACTCGGATGAAATCGAAGCATAATCTGTGCAACGAAGCAGTAAGAAAGTATTTTGATAATTTTTCTGCTTTTTATTCCATTCAAGATGTTTTTCTAATGAATTCTTATCTTAATACTCAACCGTCCAGCTCTTTCAAAATTTAAGTATTAATTTAAGTACTTAGCAAAATTTAGTGTACTTTAAATACAAAATTATGTGTATTTTAGAAGCTGTACTTTCTCGTGGAAAATTAATATATTTCTCGTAAAAGAAATTATTTTTTAACAAAATTTTCTGGAAATCTGAAGAAACCATGGAACTTACAGAATATATCGCATTTCTGAAAAGCAACTAATACTAAAGAAAGAACACGGTTAAGTGTTAAGAGAATCTTTTCCAAGAAAAAAAAAAAAATAAATAAAAAGAAAAAGAGACTGAACCAGAATTCTTAATTTACTCGCAACGAAGATTCTCCGGAATTGCTCCAAAAGGTTGACTAGTTTCCCTTCGGAGAACTTGTCAGAAGAACTTCCTGGTTGTATTCCCCCGATACGGATATATCAGCGGTGGATGACTCGCATAAGAATCACTGTAAACGAACTGTTCCACGTCGTCGAGTCTGTTTGCGGATGTTATTGAATATTACTGGAGAATCGAGTGCTCTGGGAAATGAAGAAAATAGAATGAAAGAGCTCGTTCTTCTTTCCTATTACCTCATCGAATCGTTAACTCTTCCGTTGAACGTAACAATGTTTGACGAAACAAATTGTGTTGCTGGTGTGCTTCGCAATTATCTATTATGAACTGGTAAATATTATAAAAATAATATAGATCGGTATGGTTCTTCGATTGAATCAATTTATTGATTTGATAAACATAGAAGTTAATTTTTTCAGATTTATTGATTTTTCATGTTTCACCGTGACAAAGGTTGATGTCGTTGTTTAACCCTTTGCACTCGAGGGCATTTAAAATTTGTCTTCAAACTCGAGGGCTCCGCTATGGAGACGATGCAAACAATATTTAGTTCATACCAAGAAGTGTCACACCTTGGACGATTACAATGTTAATGTGACCGCTCTAAAATAAACTCTTAATAAAAAAAAAAAAAATGTAATAATGTTATAGTTTTTTGTTTTCTTATATACCACATTTGAATCTTCGAGTTGCTGGTAATATGAATGAAAAAAAACTTGGAGTGCAAAGGATTAACACTAGAACTACCGATGATTACAATAGATTTATTTGTAGCAGAGAAATCGAGATTATGAGTATCTGAAAAAATTGTTACGATAAGGGTGATAATTCTTTGTGCACATTTTTTGCAAAAAAATTATAGAAAATTCCTAAAAATGCGACACTGTAAATTTATAAAGTTTCTATGAAAAATTACGAAGTTGTAGTGTTAATACTGATTTGAACAGAAATTGGTTCTGGTGAATCGTGATTCGAAGAGAGTTTTTACTTGTAAAAAATATGTGGTACTCTTTAAACTATTTATCTTCTTTTTATAAAATTTTTTTATAATTATACCAAGGATGGAGTTGTAAGTTATGACCAGACTGTGGATTTTTATGCAAATTTATGTCTTTGGGAATATAACAAAAAAAGTGGAACTCGTCTACCAAATATTGTAAAAAAAATACTATAATTTGAATAACTTGTGAATTTTTTCATATTCTACGGCTTTAAATTTCGCGTGAGTGCATTTATTTGTAACAGTTAGATTGATCGCACTAAAAATAATGTAAATTACAATTAATAATAATAAATAATAATATAAAATTTATATTAATATTATTTAAATTTATATTAATATTAATTATATTTGTTATGTAAATCTGATGGAAGTATCGTCTAATTTCTGGTGCTGTATTTTTGATAAAAAATATAAATAATATTTATAATATAATTATAATAATACTTATATAATATTTATATTACATAAAAATACTATTATTACAATGAAATATTTCAAGCGACAATGTCAGATAAAATTCGATATACATTTGTCAAAAATACAACGCCAAAAATTAAACGATACTTCCATCAGATTTACACAAAGAATATAATTAATACTAATATAATAATATTACTATAATAATATAATAAATATATAATAAGACTGGTTCGGTACAATCTGACCATCCGTCGTTCTTGTAATATACGACCCGAGAATTCCACTCGTGCTACGAATGGCTAGCTCTATCAAAACTACACGATGCTGTGTCCACAATAAATCGAACTTTTGTTAGAAGAAAAATATCAATTCTTTTTACTGTGATATCCGTGTGACACTTCCGTGAAACGAACTTTCTTACATTGAAATACCAGAATGGAATTTTATTTGTTACAAATAATACCATGGAAGACGACAGATTTACCGGACCGTGGAAATTAGTATTTCTTTTCTAAAAAAAATAAAATTTTTTTTTCTTTAAATTCCTAAAACATGC
Source organism: Ctenoplectra terminalis (assembly GCA_019453375.1). Classification (NCBI taxonomy): domain Eukaryota; kingdom Metazoa; phylum Arthropoda; class Insecta; order Hymenoptera; family Apidae; genus Ctenoplectra; species Ctenoplectra terminalis. The sequence goes on along the minus strand of SMSQ01020315.1, from coordinate 9,989 downwards.
GTTCCGTATTTTAGTCCACAATTCGCGGACGTGAATTAATATTCAAAACAATAATCTTTCAGCTAACACCTAAATAAACGAGCCATTTAACCCTCTATAGCACGAATTTTGTCTACTTATCAAAGATAAGTAATATAATTAAATATTTATATATAATATAATTAAAATTACGATTGATCAGTTTTTCCGCTTTGATTCGAAAATTCTTAAAAATTGCTATAGATGAATCGTGGTATCACTGCAGTAATACAGTAATCAAATTTAACCCTTTGCACTCGAAAGACACATTTTTGCGATACTTGTCCCGAGAAACAGAGGATGGATTTCAACGAGCGCTTTATAAAATATTGCACGAACCAAAGTTATCAAGCTTAAGATTCAATATTACGTCTTGTGTAATGTAAAGATACACGAAAAGTTGAAATAAAATAATTATATTATACGCGATTCGAGACGCTGCATTGATCCAAGCGGTGAGCGAGAGTCACCTCTCGAGTGCAAAGGGTTAAAACGGCGATTCAAAACAGTAATACTCGGTTCAAAACAGTAATACTATTTTTCCTCTGAAAATTAAGACACGTTATCATTTTATTCAATATGTCTCCTTTTTTTCTTTCTGCAAATTTTTTGAATAGTCCCATCATTTTCCATTTGAATAGTTCCATTAACGCCAAGCACACGATATATCAATGTTTCGTAAAGTTTCGTCGAGATTGGCTCGTTCGATGCCGTTCCTTGTTAGCAGAAATGCAAATTCCTGAAATAGTAAATACCTAGGACTGCCATGTAATTCTTCGATACGAGGGTATCCAGATGCAATCAGACAATGATTCTGTTTGAAGTTTATTCAGCGTCTCGAGTAAGTTTCTAGACCCTACGAGGATGTATCGGTAGACAAGTTCCCTGTTAAATTAGGAAACTTCTGTTCAGTCGAAGAGCCGTAAAATATATTCGAGACGCATCGTTCGTCTCGCGGCATGGAAGACAGCTCGGGATGTTCCGGCGTCTGACTATAAATGCTCTTGTACTACTTACTTCCTCCTACGAATTTCAACGACACGCCATTGTTGCGTCGTCGCAAATACTGAAACGCTTACGTCTTAACGAGAACGGATAATTGTTCCCAATTTATTTATCACCTTCTCATAGAGTATTAAATTTGAAGCGATAAAAACACTACAGCTATTGTTTATTTAATAATGATGTAAGTTATTTATTTAACTTACAAATATTTTGTGTTTTTCATGGTTTCTTGAAATTCCCTGAAAATTTTCTTTAAATTCCCTGAAAATTTTCTTCAAAAATAATGTCCTTTACAAGAAATATTAGGTTGTCCCAAAAGTTTCAATTGGAGAAAAAATTACGATTGATTACAGTTTTTCGCTTTTATTTGAAAATGTTTTAACCCTCTATAGCCCGAATTTCGGTTGCTTATTGGAGAAAAAACTACGATTGATTACAGTTTTTCACTTTTACTTGAAAATTTCTAAACTAATAATTGCTATGGAAGGATCGTAATATCGCTACAGTAATACAGTAATCAAATTTAATAGTGCAGTGATAACTAAATAAAATCAATTTTTTTTAAATATAGATACATTAATTTGTAACTTTTAGGTCACACGATGCCACAGAGGGTTGACATAGTTGATTAAAGTAACATTCAAATAATTTTTTAGCTAAGCGCGCTCTCGTTTTGCTAAAAGAATTCGTAGATTTTCATGAAAATGTGTCTTCAACGCAAAATTGAAAGGTTGCATATAAATATAAATAGTAGCTTTTTTATATTCTTCTAAAAATTAGGAATATAAATAGTAGCATTTTTATATTTTTCTAAAAATTAAGAAACTATTTTGAGCAAAGAAAAATTCTATTAATACCATGGTTAACGATGTTAATATATAATATAATTAAAATATACAGGGCATAATTAAAAAAATAGATTTTTTTATCGAAGATACCGAATAACTTTTATTCGGTAAACTCGAGTTTCTTCGAATCTCTCTTATATGAACGAAAAACTATGATTAGTAGTGGAAATCAATCCTATTACACTATCTAATACATTTTCTTCCAACTTAATTCAATTCTTAATAATTTTCTTAATAATTCTTAATAGAATTTAATTCCTTTGATTTATTCATTCTCTTCTCAAATCATTTTATCCCTAAAAATGTTCGTACAAATTTTTGTTTAGTTTTACTCCGACATCGAGTAAACATTAATTCTTTTCTCCCCGTACTCTCCGTTCAACTTCAGCGCCGTCGCGCTTGTGCCATGCTCGAACGATGGATCAATCAGTTCCTTGGAATTATTCATGCTTATAATTACCATTTTTATACCTTCGCCAGGAATATCAGACTATGTTGCGTCACAGGTGCTTATTAATACTGAGGCGACAGTTCGATCACAGCCGCGCATCTTCGTTCAAAAAGTCCGTCCGACGCTCCAAGCGACGCGGAGTGAATGCCGAAATGTAAGGTTCGCTCGACAAAGAAATTTACGACGAAAAGTAGAAATAAAAACGAAACGACGGAAATGTGTTGGTCGAGGAGGCGCGCGTTGGCGACATTTTAATCCGATCTTGTAAATTGCGCGTGCGAATTTTCACGAAACGCGTATTGCGCGTTCAACGAGTCGAAACGGTGGTTGTAAACAAATGCATCGAACGGTCGTTCAGGTTGTGCGGGTTCGGATTCACAGTTTTGAGATATTGTAAAATAAAAAGCTACCGAATTAACGGAAAGGTATATTTTGCAAAGCGTTTGAAAAAGTTTCTCGTCGATTCACTGAAGTTAATAATCAAATCCACGCGGTTCATTCGGAATGATTAATTTTAATAGCGGTTGTGTTTATTCACGAGGCGAGTCCGATCGGAATTTATTTTGGCTAAAATCAAATTTTGGCTAAATTAAAATTTTGGCTATTTGGGATTATGTTATTTTCTTTAAGCAAATTCGTATAATAAAATAACACATATAAATTCGTATAATAAAATAACACATATAAATTCGTATAATAAAGTAACAATGTTACTAAATTTTTACCATTAACGCTAAAATTATCGACGATTAAAGCAGACCTATTTGTACCCCGAGAAATAAAAAAGATAGGGGTTCTAAACAATACATAACGTAAGGAACATAAATGTTTATTTATATTTTTCATAGAAAATCATGAAAAATTCCTCGAATCGTGTCATTGTAAATTTATAGAGTTTCTAGGAGAAATTACAAGCCGGTCATTTTGACCACTTTGGTAGTTCCGGTGTTAAGCGTACGCGAGAAACATTGGATGCGAATTTAAAGATAAAAGTGTTGGCTCGAATTGAATCAGGTCGTTGGATTTGCTCTTCGTGGTCGTAGATAAGATTCTGCTCTTTTCTCGTGTTGAACAATTACCGTTTAGGGTTTGGCGCGTTATCGATAAATCAATATGGCGATTTAATCCCTTCACCCTTCGATTGCCGATAAATTTCCGGCTGCCCTAGCTAAACACGCCAGACCTTGCCATAATTACCCAACCAATTGTGGCTTTGCATATCAATAATTCGTGATATTCAATTTCTGTGTTTATAAATATATTGTATTATATTAAAGGATACAGTAATTTCAAGTGAGATGATTCATTCTCGTCTTGACTATTAAATATTTCGCTTTCAAATTAATTCTTACCTCTTCAGATCTTGCCATAATTTCCTCACATTGTAGTTTAGAATATCTATAATCTCTAATATAAAATTTCTGCGTTTATAAATATATTGAATTATAAGAAATGATAGAGTAATTCCAAGCGAGATGGCTCAGTTTCATTCTAGGCTATTAAATATTTTTAGTGCTATTTTGGATATTATAAATATTAATATTAACTCTTATCTCTTCAGACCTTGCCATAATTTCCTCACATTGTAGTTTAGAATATCTATAATCTCTAATATAAAATTTCTGCGTTTATAAATATATTGTATTATACGAAATGATAGAGTAATTTGAAGTGAGATTACTCATTTTCGTCTAGACTATTAAATATTGCCGTTTCAAATTATTTTTAATGGTATTTTGGATATTATAAATATTAATATTAAACCTTATCACGTCAGATCTTGCCATAATTGCCTCACATTGTGACTTGGAATATCTATAATATAGATATAAATGATAGAGTAATTCCAGGTGAGATGGTTCAGTCTTATCAGGGTTATTAAATTATTTTTAGTGGTATTTTGGATATTATAAATATTAATATTAACTCTTAGCCCTCCAAGTGTGCCTCTCAAGCACCACCGATCTCCGGCGTTCTACTTCAAATATTATAATCAAAATTATATTATTTCTGAAATCAATAAAAATTATTTTAAATAACTTGGATTATCATTAGGTTCTCCCGAAGGTTTCTTTCTGTTTATATAAACACACAGCCCTATTTGTTAAATGAAAGATGAAGAAAACTAAAACATAAAATATTATGCATCTGTTACTGTTAATAAAACGAAAGAAACTTTTGGGACAACCTAATAGTTAAATCCAGCCAATAATCAAATAATTTGCATACTTGTGTACTGCACAAGTGTATAAGTAACAAGATATACTTATTTACGAGCACTTTACAAGCACATTTAATTTAACCGTAAAGAAGTTTCATTAAAATGCAAAGTGAAGAAGGTTCTGAAACTCTTGGATAATTCCTGACGAATTAAGAGAGCCGATAATCTGTCGATGTTAATCTTCATAACCCCAAGATATTCCGAAGCAGCCACGGATTTACCTTCCCACCGATCGCGAAAAATTTCTCGATGTGTGCGGAAAACCAATTTGCATACAGAGTGAATTTTGTATCACTTTCTACTTTTTCTTTTATCAATTCGTACCATCTACCATAGGCCGTTTATTTGCCTAGCGTCGTCCATAAAAAGTACCCTTTAAAATATTTCACAGAAGTGCTCCAACACTCTTTTTGTTACTAATATTCTTTTTTTTTTATTATTATTCAGTAGTTGCATAATCTACATTAACCCTTTGCACTGGCGAACTTTTTTAAGTTTCAAAGGACTACTGTGAAAACTGAGCATTCTTTTGGAAAGAGGAACAGAAAATTACAAATGTTTACGATTTTTTACTTACTTAGTTAATTTACTTTATTGTAAAACAAAAGAAGCGTTTCAAATGACCAAGATACAGAATTTAATTCAAAATTTAATCTTTGAAGGAAAATTATGCACGTCGCCATTGCGGCGGTTAACTCTTCGCGCTCGGAGCCATCTCGCGACATTTTTATAGGAAA
>SMSQ01020313.1:62138-102181 GCA_019453375.1 Ctenoplectra terminalis | reverse complement strand
TCCTTTGAAACTTAAAAAAGTTCGCCAGTGCAAAGGGTTAAAAAACGTTCAGTCGCAAAGTGCAGGTAGCCCTCCTATAACAGGGCATCTTATAACACGATTCATAAATTGGAGGAACCCTCCTACCACACGGCATCCTATAACATGGTTTCGCTCTAACACGATAAGAAAATTGCAAAAACCTTTGTACAACACTGTACTTTTATAAGATACCGTCTTAAAGATACAGTTTTGCGGAAAGTATTTCTTTTTATCTCCGTGGCCTGAAAACAAAAGTGTCTCGCGCTTGTACATACATTTATATTTTTAATAAAAATTAAGTTATTTATGTAGAATTAAAAAAAATATTTGTTTTTAATAAGTTTTAAGAACGTAACCCCCCTTTTTGTACTGGCACTGGGTCTCGTACAACGGGGTTTCACACAACACGGAATTTTCTAGGAACCAATCTACCGTGTTATAGGATTACCTGTATTTGAAAATATAAAATTTTTCATTTTCATAAGGACAAAAATGTTGGTTGCAAAAAGCCGATCAACAGGCTCTCGATTGGTAAAGTGTTAAAATTTTGGAGACGCTGAAGCGAGTAATGATAAAAAAAAAATAGGAAACGAACTGTTTTGGCGCTAACCAGTTGAACACAACCCAACACGAATGTGTATTTACAATAATGATAAGAAAAATAAGAAATTGCTGCAACAAAAGAAATGTTTCGTCTTAATTTTTAATAAGTTTTCGGAACGTAACCCCCCTTTTTGTACTGGCTCTGGGTCTCATACCACACGGTTTCACACAGCACGGAATTTTCTAGGAACCAATCCACCATGTTATAGGAGGGTTACCTGTATCTAAGAATTAAAAAAAAATATATTCTAAAAGCCTGGGAAGGAAAGTCGTGTCTCTGTTTAACGCTGTTTAACGCTAGAACTACCAAAGCGATAAAAATGACTGGCTTGCAATTTTTCATTCAAATTCTCCAAAGTTACAGCGTGTTAAGTATGTACTAACACCGCCAACTGTGTGTCTATCACTCTTTCCCCGAGCCAAAGCCAAAAGACGTATCGATAACGCATCGAGTAAAGTGCATCGAAATATTGAGATGTGAGCCACGTATTCAATATAAGAGCTATACCGGGTTTCAACGGGTTCACCCCCTTTGCCTGGACGCTTCGCGGCCAACTCCACCTCCCTTAGGCAACGTTTCCAACAAACGCGCACCAGACCAATTTACAATGGAGTCGGTTCAACGGCGCGTGCAATAACGCGGCGAATAATGCATCCATGCCACGCTTGGGATGTGCATCGTGCATCGCGTCGCAACGACGTAGACGACATCGAACCGCAAACAGTTCGTGGTCCTCAACAAATTCAACGAGAATGGTATCGTTCGTGTAATATCACGAATTTTCGTGTTTGCCAAACTGAAATATAGATTCGATGGAAAGAGAAAAAAAAAATTTTTTTAAGCGTTTTCCTCCGACACCGGTTTCGCTGTGAACCGCGGAGACGTGGGTGGAATGAAACATGTTAGGAATCGTAAAGGTTAACACGTTGAAGTAATGGATCGAAGGTTGGAGGAATTTTGTTAACAATTTTTCTGAAGATAAATAAATATTGAGAATTATTTGTGGCGTGATAGAGATAATAATATTGACGTCGTATCGACATCATTGTGTTATCATCATGAGAGAAAAAGGAATTGTAGGTTTTAAATATTGTTTTTGTAGGTTTCAAGTATTATTATTATTTTTGTAGATTTCAATGATTATTATTACTGTTGTAGATTTTAATCGTTATTATTGTTTTCGTAGATTTCAATCGTTATTATTATTTTTGTAGATTTCAAGGATTATTATTATTTTTGTAAATTTCAAGCATTATTATTGTTTTTGTACATTTCGATCGTTATTATTATTTTTATAGATTTCAATCGTTATTATTATTTTTGTGGATTTCAATCATTATTATTGTTTTTATAGATTTCAATCGTTATTAGTTTTAGAGATTTCAATCGTTATTATTATTTTTAGAGATTTCAATCACCATTATTATTTTTATACATTTCAATCATTATTATTATTCTTATAGATTTCAATCGCTATTATTATTTTTATAGAATTCAATCACTGTTATTATTTTAAGTAGAAACAGAGGATTAGACTGCTCATTTTTATGCATTCATAGAAAATTTAACACGATCCACTCTGTATAAAAATTGAGGAATTCGACAGAACTTCAGAAATAAATTAAAAAGTTACATTACAATATTTAATCACAGAAAAATAGTAATTATATCTCATTTACAATTTTCCAATCTCTTTTCGAACCTACTTAACTTAGTTAATAAATTGAAAAATATGTTTCTTAATTAAACCTATACTTCTTAACAACCATCCTAGTTATTAACCATCGAAGACACGAAACGTACTAAAAAAACATACAAAATATCCAAATTGCAGTGCTTTTTATTAATACCTGGTAGGTGAAATAATTCTCTACCGAATCCCTACTGTTCTACCGTATTCTAAAAAAAATATGAATTCACATAAAAATCCACAGTCTCTCGGATTATCCACGCGTGCATATTATTTCAGAAATTTTTTCAGTTCAAAAAAAAATACTCCGGGGTTGTAGCAGGATTAAAAACGTTACAGATTTATCGCCACGCGCAGACGAGTATTACTAAACTTTCTTATTTTTTGTCATTTTTTATATCTTTTTGATAAAGCAAAGCATTAAAAACATTAATTGGATGGGAAAATAATTTTAAACGCCAGAGTAACTTTCAAATAACACCGTTCCGCGATGACTCGTTTGTTTCGAAACGCAATTTAACAAAATTGCTCACAAGACGACAGGACGGTACAGTGTAATTTCTTCAAACGCTGCTAGACTATCTATTCACGCGTGATCTCGTGTGTAATAATATAATATGCAAATTAATAGGAAGCACGTTCCAGCTCCTTGAATCTTTGCCCGCCAGGCAATATTTCCAACAAATGCACACTTGGCCGATTTACAATAGAGGAAGACCCAACGGAGCATGCAATAACGTGGCAAATAATGCATTCGCGCTACGTTTTCGATATGCACGCTGCATCGTACCGCAGACGCAACGAAAGCCAACAAAGACGAAACAGGAGAGCAAACAGCTTTCTATCGTTCCGTCGAATTGAACGTAGTTGGATCAAATTTTCACGGCTAGAAATGCTGGAAAATTGGATACATCAATATCCAATGAGTTACCAAATTGGTTATTTTATTTTCCAGCGAAACAAAGTGGCTCGGTGAGGGATTAATTTTCTATGGTAAATATTGGTAAATAGAAGAATTGACTGTCTATTTTTTTTATTGAAATGATACTCTTAGACTATATTAAAATATTTTTAATTGTACTAATATTATAGAAATTGTTAGGTTGGTGGATATGAAATATTAAAAAATATTTTCTAAAATAAAAGTTTAATGATACATTATTGTTTCGAATAATTATGTATTTAATTTAAATAATTTCCATACGAATCTATAGATATTTCACAATGATAAAAATCATGAGCTCTGAAATCCTACTTCTACAATCTTCTCAAAACAAAACAAGAAACGATCAAACTGGAGCTTCGATGCGACGACATTTCACGCGCAATAATTTAATATATTCGATACGCATTTGGTCAAAATAATTCGATAAAATGAATGATAAAATTGAAACGTTCTGGAATGCCTACTTCCACAATATCTTTCAAACTTCAAATTTCGAACCGATGACACTCAATATATTCGACATTAAAACCACCTAATTTTACAGAAATTCTATAAATTTTAAATCTTGCATTTCCGAATGTTTTCCGCGATACTCGATAGAATACACGGTTAAAAATTAATTCCTCCCGAATTTATGTATTCTTTCAAATATTTACCATCCAGATTTCTCTCGGCACAAATACACTTCATCCACAATTTAACATTGATTCCTCTTTATTAAGATTCCGCACGAAACGCGAAGTGACCTTTCAAGCTCGTTAAAGATTGATGGAACGATTCACGATCCATCGAGCACCGTGTCACAGAACATAATCGAGTCAGTTCACCCTAAAGATTCGATCAGCGATAATATTTCTTGTTCGGCGATGCCCGAACGACAAGGATGAAATATTTATCTACCGAACCAGCCAAAGTTCGGATTCTATGATCGTCCCTACGATTTCATCTATCAGAGGACCAGGGATGGCCCTGATTTCCATAACATTTCATAATCCCTGCTCCCAATTTCTGGCGGACACGAGATATAGGCAGGAAATTCACGTTACGAGTTCGTGACTCATCATCGGAGCGTTCCCCTTCTAAACAACTCGAAGAAATGAATTTCTCGGAGATGGGTAGCGAACGAAACGACCCCTTAAATTCGACCCCTCTACGAAGATCACGGTTCCCCTAGATCCAGCAGGTTTCGCGTGACATCTCATGAATCCTCTCCCCTTGCCAGCCACCGTGATGGAATACCCTTAAAAGAGAGATGATCGATTGGCGATTCAAACCTCGTCCGTGACGCATGGATAATTCGAAAATGATTATCGGGGAGCTTAATAATGTCGAGGCTGAATTCAGCTTGATTGCTTGCTGTCTCGTGTTACGAGAATTGTTTTCAAACCAATTTGTTCTGTTCGAAACTGGAATTTGGTAGGTTAACGGTGGAATTGGCGAAGTGGTTGAAATTGATTAGTAATTTCTTGCGGATACTTTGTAAATTTGTCGTTGGACATTTCGGCGATTTTCGGTGAGTTTTTGGCGAAGATGTTGACTAAGGTTTGTCTCCCTTGCATTTTATATTTTTATATATACCTTTTTATTTTTTTGGCACGAATAAGTATAATTCTAATTTTTAATTTAATCGTGAAAGTTTGTTTTAGTTTTCTAAGTTTTTTTTTTTTGAGAAACTGGAATTTTGGTTTAACTCTGTTGTTCTTCTTGGGTTTATATGGTTCCAAATGAAGTTTTAAATATTTCTTCATCAGATTTAGTGTATTTAATTTTTACGTTTATTTTAATATTGTATATTTTGTTAATCTAAAATATTTTAAGATTAAAACAAATTTTTAAGGTTATAAGTTTGGAACCAATCTTTAGTTTGTACCTACATTGAATCCCTTAATTTCNTTGTTAATCTAAAATATTTTAAGATTTAAAAAAATTTTTAAGGTTATAAGTTTCGAACCAATCTTTAGTTTGTACCTACATTGAATCCCTTAATTTCCTTATTAACCTAGGATTAATACCATAGATGTTAATAAACGTAAATAATAGATATCATTGTATTATTCTAACTCACTAAATTCTTTTTATTAATATATTTCTAAATTTTTCTTGTACTCGATTAAAGTATTTCTAAATATTAAACATATATGACAAATATTACACTTACAATATATATTTCTAACAACAAATATAACTTCAGTAACGTATTTCTAAATAATAAATAATATTAATAATTCCCTGNCCTTATTAACCTAGGATTAATACCATAGATGTTAATAAACGTAAATAATAGATATCATTGTATTATTCTAACTCACTAAATTCTTTTTATTAATATATTTCTAAATTTTTCTTGTACTCGATTAAAGTATTTCTAAATATTAAACATATATGACAAATATTACACTTACAATATATATTTCTAACAACAAATATAACTTCAGTAACGTATTTCTAAATAATAAATAATATTAATAATTCCCTGTATTTCAATCAACTTTTCCCCGAAAATTTTTCTAACCTAACACTATTCTAAACTTTCTCAGTCTTCGTCCTTAGAATCTACAATAATTAAAAATTTTTGCTCAGTAATAAATACATAAATGTAGCTAAAGAAGTTATGTTCGAGTTGAACAAAAAATTTCTATCAACCAAAGACTCAATTATAATCTTAAATACAATATTATCGACTGACTGACAAAAGCATCCGGCTACAGAAAAATTGATGGCCACTTAAAAAAAAAAGAAAAAAAAAAATCAGTTGCTTCCACAATGCCTGGATTACCTCAATAGAAAAATAATAAAATGATTGTCAATGGTCGCAGCCTGTGCTGATTCAGTAATTTCAGGCGGACACTTAACCCCGTCGCTCATTAACTATTTGGATCGCGCTGATTATGCCACTAATTGGTAATCAATATTCAGTATGACCATTAAAGCCGCGGGATATCGATACCAGTAATGCTCCTCCGCTTCCGGAGCCTGCTAATGCGACCGTTAAGCGAAGGAAGCCTACCGAAATAATCGTAATAGCATTTCCGCATTCAGATTCGCAACACGCGTTCGACACGGGTGACATTTAATGTTGTGCAGTGGTACGCGTGTCGAATACTCGTTGATCCAAAATTTCTGCGAACAATCTCGCAGAACTTAAATACTTCCCAAATATTTTTCGAATCAAAATACGGATCGATAAGTTCCGATTTTTAAAAGTTATGCAAGATTAATCATCTCGCTGCGGCGCTCTAAAGATTAACAGCGTTCTTGGTGTACGGATATAGTTTTTGTTAGTTTAACAGAAATATAATATATACAAATTTATAGTTAGGATCATAGTAAAATATAATAGTCAAAATTTTTATTATAAATTGGAAAACTTTTTATTATAAGTTGGTAATCGATATCGATTTAGTTTGAACATTAATGATAGAAAATTTTTTTAAGCTTGAAAATTTTTCTTTTGCTATTCGATTCGCTCTAGTTTACCATAGATTGTGTAGAGAAGTATGGTAAAGCGTGTGAAAGTTAAAATAAAAATAATTCTGTGTTATAAAAAATGTCCATGTACAGTTTTAGCAAATGATTAAGTAATTTCTGAAGGCGCAAATATACGCATTTTATAGCGAACGGATCGAAGCTTGGTTGGAAAAAGTTGGTCGCAAAAATATTCAGTCATATTAAGTATTAAAATATAATTTTTTTTCCGTGTTATATGTTCTACTTTATTTATATATTATACATTGTTGTAAAATAAAGGTTTATAGTTAGTTTTTTTTTTTTGCAAACCAATAATTGTACACAAATAAAGATTTATAGTTTTTTTTTATTTGCAAACCCATAATTGTATACAAATAAAAATTTATAGTTAGTTTTTTTTTTAATTTGCAAACCTATAATTGTACACAAAATTCGTTCAATACCTAAGATAACCGAATACTTTTATAAACAACTATAATTCAATTCTTAACTTTCCAATTTTTATCTTACAGTCTATAAAATTAAGTATAAAATTCAAGAAGAATCCTGAAATTTCGTGACAGTTACACAAGAAATCCAGTATACTCCATCTTACAAATTTATTATTTTATTAAAACGTTCCATTAATCGAATTTTAGAATCGTTGAAATTATCGTGGCCATTTTCTCAAGTTTTACCAACGTTGTTACTCTGCACAAAAATTTGTGTTTTCCTTTTTTTCTTTTCCTACCACAGTACGCAACATCCAGAATGTAAATTCTTTTCCCGTTTTCCATGCCGGCTTTATTTTACGATTCGTTTTAATCACCACGCCGCTCTTCGAGATATATATTCCTACTTTATGAGCCTCGTGAATAACCAATGTCACGAATCATGCCGCGTTTGAAATATAAAGCATTTAGATTCAAACCTTTTAGCGGTAATGGTTCTTTATTCTAGTGTTGACACAGCCGAGCCCGAGTGGCTCAGATGTTCACTGCAAAGATGTATGAGTAAAAGTAACTCTTGTTAAGAAGTATCTTTTCCGTAACACGTTTCTTCGAATACCTTCGCGTGGACACGAATATATAATTATAATTACATAGAAATATAGGTAATAATTATTGCGCGTCTAACAAAATTTACGAGTTCTGCAATTTTTGCGTACCCTATTTTTAAATTAGCTTTAAACGATTTTTGAATATTTAAAAATTCTAATGTAACACGTTTCATTACTCAAAAATGTTCTCTTTCCGTTATTATTTTCTTTTTGCTGGTAGTATAACTCGTTTTATAAATATATGGTGCAATTCGATCCCAGCGTGTACCAGTTTCAACAAAATTTCACATTTCAAACTTTTATTTCGAATCGGCCAATAATTTCCGCCATTTACGGTGCACGGTTATGGATATAGTCATAGTTAGAATAATTTCCATCGCACGGAATCAGTAGCACTTTTGTTTCGCTTCGATACCCAAAGTTGTTCATTCCCTTTTGCTGTGGAAATCTAAGTCCACAAAATTTTACGTCCGCTCTTTGGTAATTTGAAATATTATCCCAACTTTCCTACAGTTTCCACGTACGTACACATTTGATATTCAATTGGAAACTGCCGAAAAAGAATTTTCCCAATTTTTACCTATCATTCATGCCGATAGTTTCGAATTTCAGTAAATGAAAATATAATGTTTCGATCGTTTTAACGCATATCGACGTCGAAAAATTATATAAAAATTATATCGAAATTGTATCGAAATTGTATCGAAATTGTATCGAAATTGTATCAAAACTGTATCAAAATTGTATCAAAATTGTATCAAAACTGTATCAAAACTTTATCAAAACTTTATCAAAACTCTATCAAAATTGTATTAAAATTGTATCAAAATTGTATCGAAATTGTATCAAAATTGTATCAAAATTGTATCAAAATTGTATCAAAATTGTATCAAAACACCTTAGTTAACGTGAAACGAGATATCTCCACCTTTTATTTGAAATTTCGGTTATTCCTTTTCGATACGTAAATTTTTCATCGACGAAATCCCTTCCCATGAAAGAACACACACACAAAAAAAAACAACAAATTTGGCAAATGAAAGCAGGAGACACAGTGGAGCAAGAAAGTACAAGGGACGAACTATAAAATGTGCAAAGCGAGCAAACAAGGGGGCAAGGAAAGAAACTTAGTTGAACAAACAGAAACACTCGCGATGCGTGGAACGCATGCGATGTAAACACCGAATGTAAATGGAAAAGCATTGTTCGAGGTTGAATAAAGAGAGAAAAAAAAAAGAGAAAAATAAAAAGAGAAACACACAGAGAAACGCAACAGCGTTGCAACGAATCTGAATCGCGATCGAATACCATGAATCGACAGATTCGGTCATTGGTACCCGATCACACGATCGAAGAACGACTACGACTGATCGACACTGGATCCTTCATAAATATTCAAATGTTTATACAAGCCGCAGAAGCGTATTTAGTGTATGTGCCGGCGCCTCCAATGGCGCAGGACAGATACGTCGATAATGAAGATAAACGAGGAGCGAAATTCCTCGTGGGAACAACAGATCGTCCTTGATAGGGTTCAGCCACACTGGAACAATATAGGTCAGTGCTTGGGCGTCCAATAATATACTGATTTTGATGGAGCTCTTTTTAAGTGGATGCAATAATTAGGCGGTAATTTAAAAATTTTTTTAAAGCTTTATATAGGAACTTTGATGGTGAAAATAAATTATGGAAAATTGGTAAAAATGATTTAAAATACAGCATTGTAACTTTGTAGGATTTATATATGAAATTAGTAACCAGTCGGTTTAATTGTTTGGATTGTTCTGGGATTTATGAATTGTTTAATTAAAGTAAATGTGAAAAATTAATTGTATCCCTTTGAGAATTGTTAACCCGAGGAAGCAAGAAAAACATCTTCATCATCTGATAGAATATCTNAAAAAAAAACAACAAATTTGGCAAATGAAAGCAGGAGACACAGTGGAGCAAGAAAGTACAAGGGACGAACTATAAAATGTGCAAAGCGAGCAAACAAGGGGGCAAGGAAAGAAACTTAGTTGAACAAACAGAAACACTCGCGATGCGTGGAACGCATGCGATGTAAACACCGAATGTAAATGGAAAAGCATTGTTCGAGGTTGAATAAAGAGAGAAAAAAAAAAGAGAAAAATAAAAAGAGAAACACACAGAGAAACGCAACAGCGTTGCAACGAATCTGAATCGCGATCGAATACCATGAATCGACAGATTCGGTCATTGGTACCCGATCACACGATCGAAGAACGACTACGACTGATCGACACTGGATCCTTCATAAATATTCAAATGTTTATACAAGCCGCAGAAGCGTATTTAGTGTATGTGCCGGCGCCTCCAATGGCGCAGGACAGATACGTCGATAATGAAGATAAACGAGGAGCGAAATTCCTCGTGGGAACAACAGATCGTCCTTGATAGGGTTCAGCCACACTGGAACAATATAGGTCAGTGCTTGGGCGTCCAATAATATACTGATTTTGATGGAGCTCTTTTTAAGTGGATGCAATAATTAGGCGGTAATTTAAAAAATTTTTTAAAGCTTTATATAGGAACTTTGATGGTGAAAATAAATTATGGAAAATTGGTAAAAATGATTTAAAATACAGCATTGTAACTTTGTAGGATTTATATATGAAATTAGTAACCAGTCGGTTTAATTGTTTGGATTGTTCTGGGATTTATGAATTGTTTAATTAAAGTAAATGTGAAAAATTAATTGTATCCCTTTGAGAATTGTTAACCCGAGGAAGCAAGAAAAACATCTTCATCATCTGATAGAATATCTGTTTCATAAATAAATGTTTTAGACTGGGAACCATCGGTGATTTAAGTATATTTATTTCTACCAAAAAAATTAAGGTCAGAGATATTTGGAAAGAAATATAAAATTCAAGGAAAATAGATATTTGTGTATATTCGTTACAGAAAAAGAAATACAAAAGATTCTAAAAAGTGCACTGTGATTTAAATAGCAAACATTTTTAATAATTTAAATTTATATAATTTATGTGAGAAATTGCAAACCTTCTAGTGTCAAAACAAAATTGTGACTCCATTCCTACCGTCAAAAGCACTAATCTAAATATGAAGAGCAACCATCAAACGACTTAAAATTTTCAATATCCAAAGTTCCTTTTTTTCACAGATAATTTTACACAATTGCAATTAATACTCTACCGTTTACTTGTATCCATTTCCACCAATCCAGTGTAGTTTAACACAATAACAACCGAGGTGGTCAAAATGACTGGTCTGCAATTTCTCATATAAATTCTATAAATTTATAGCGATGCATTTCTAAAAATTAATTGTGCTTTTCTGCAACAAATTTGAACAGACATTCGTTTCCCTTGCATTCTATATTTTTTTTCAAATACTTATCTTTAATTCTTTGGTCGAAACAGGTACACTTTAATCGTGGGTTCTAGCGTTAACAAAAAAATGGCTCATAACATTCTCATCCCTGCTACCTTCAGCATCTTTACTTTCCTGCAGTCCACACGTTTCTGGTATCTTTTGCTCAAATAATCCATCGGTTGACGCTCGATGCACGGGAACATAACGATCTGCAAACGATCTTCATGAAACGGATCCGAGTTGACCGTAAGCAATCGAAGCGCGCAAGTTTTGCCGGTAACCAACTCTCGAGAGTGGTGAAAAGAAATGGTATGGGGGAGGTGGAAACTAGTCTTTTCAGTGAGGCCGCAATCAGTTCAAATCGTTCGATAAATCAAACTCAGCGAAGTTTTAATTGATCGCGACCGGTTCGAAAGTGGTCGAAGCTGTCCCTTTCTTGTTCCCCCTGTTCTTCGACATTTTCGTGCCTCCGCTGCACTCTTTCGCTATTGGTTCGAGGAATGGATGGGTTACAGTAACTTCGTGGTAACCGCCAACTCTCTTGATCAAAGTTGGCGGCCGTAACGACTTTCGCCATTTTCAAAGCTTTCGATACTGTCCCAATTAACTTTATAACGAGTCGATGAAAGCTCTCTTTAAATTCACGTTCCGTGGTCCGCGAAACTTTCTTTCTTTTCTTTTTTTCTTTTTTTTAGGGGGAGCGGTGAGAATAAATTATGCACGGAAGGATTTATTCGATTTTTAACCGTGTCGTGCACAGCAAACTCTGAAATCTACGAATCTGTACTTTTTAATCAAACTCGTGCGGTTGAATTCGTGTTAGCGTGTCGCTAAAAATTGGTTTAACCGGTGACTCGTGTCACCTCTCTTGAGGAGTGTTTAGTACCTCTGAGACGGAGGGACCGCAAGATAAATTTGGTTACTGTCTGGACCTACGGTTGACCATCGGGGCCATAAATTCTAGTCTGTACAAGCACCTAAGTGGCGCTCTGTAGGGAAAAGTTCTAACAACGGCTAACCAAATGATCTATCTAATAAACTTCTCTTACATTGTTAGTGAGACTCGGGACAAATCGTTTCGACAATATTAAAAAGCGTTTTCATCGAGTCGAGACGATAAATAATTTCGGAAAAATGGTACGTTGAATGTATATTTTATCATCAGCCATTTTAGCTCTCTAGGGCACCATGTGACTTCTGCGTTACATATCGATGTATTTATATTTAAAGAAATTTATTTTATTCGGTTATTACTGTACTATTAAGTTTTGTTACTGCATTATTGTAGTGATATCACAATCCATCTATAGGGATTATTGTTTAAAAAATTTTGCAATCAAAGTAAGATACTGTAATCAATCACATCTGTAATCAATCAATCACAGTTCTTTTCTCTGATAAACAAACAAAATTTGGACTATAAAAAGTTAGGCTATGGATCTACGTGTGTTTCTGAAAAACTATGTACATAATATGTAAATCTAAAATATAGTAATCATTACAATATTTAGTAAAAAAAAATAATTATGAAAAATTATGCATATAATATATAAACCCAAAATATAGTGGTCATTACAATATTTAGTAAAAAAAATAATTATGAAAAATGATGTACATAATATGTAAACCAAAAATATAGTGGTCATTATAATATTTAATAAAAAAAATAATTATGAAAAATTATGTACATAATAAGTAAACTCAAAATATAGTGGTCATTATAATATTTAGTAAAAAAAAGAATTGTCCTGTGAAAGTTAAAAAAATTTACAAGTTCATAAAATTAATAATTTTGAAGCAAGAAACCTTCATTCTGACAAGTTTGATAGTTCTAATATTAATTTAGTATCGTGTAATAAAATATCGTTTGAAAAGCAGTGTAGCCGCATGTTTAAATAATGATGTACAACTTTTGTTCGATATTAAATTATTTTACAATTCCATTATTTTATTACTGGTTATTCATCCGATTAGTTAATTGGGATCTGAGCAGAGTGAAAAGAGGTGGTTAATCAGAAATGAAAAATTAACAATACACTTTTATATACGTTTAACTGTGACTATTAAAATGTAGAGCTGTTTGAGAAATATTTTACTTCTAATTAACTACTCTCTTTTACTTTGTTCAAGTTTCAATATCGGCTTCATGGAACAATAATTTCACCTTATTGATCGGACATCAAAGGCTAACTTCGTTACCAACAATTACCACGTTTTAATTGTTCTCGTAGGCGAATTACTTGCCATTTAAATAAAAACTAAAACACCGGTCGCCCAAGTTTCTTAACGAGGTTAATGAAAACCGAACCGTTACCAATTGCTCGTTAATGCAAGCTAGCTCGATTCATACTTTTCTCGATTATAGTATAACACTGAACTAAGAAAAAAATAAATAAAAAGAAATCAATACAAAAATCTTCATGTCTTCACAAAAAAAAAAGTGTATAAAATACCTTCCTAACATATTATTATAAACAAGTTAATAAAATAGTCTCGCGTTAAAAAAAATAAATAAATAAAAAAGAAAAAATGAAAAAAGAAAAAAGAAATAAAAATATTTTACAATATCCGCAAACAGAAAATGAGCGAATTTTCACTCAAGAAACGTATAAGGGTTAAACAAGTCTATCCTGTTTCATGATTTATTAAAAAAAAAAAGGGCAGAGAATCTCTTAAGTGTTATCCAGAACAATTTAAAGCAATCTCTGGTGACGCATGCTCCCTTGTTTACCGCTTCCAAGTATCCCCTTCGACCATCGAGAGACCGAGGGGTCCGGCGTAAATCGAGTTTCATCCCCGTAAGAAGTTTCACCCTACCACGTTCTCCCTCGAACCTGGGTCCGGATTCGTGGCGCGTTATTGGCACGAGGGATGCGTTTATTTACTCGGATTTTAAGCAGCTCGCACCGTACCCGTCCGCGTATTGGTCGGCCTGTCGCGAGGGTTCTAAATCAATTTCATCGTCACGCCATAAACATACCGGAAGAACGAATCGACGGACAGCTTTCGCCATCGAGGCGCCGGAAGCGAGGCTCAGAAATGTCGAAGAACGATTACGACGAGAATGAGATTTTTATATATCTACTTGCTAACTTCGTGACTTGAAATTTACTTGCTGATTGATCAGATTCGAGTGTGTTAACAAGTTGTCGACGGAAGACGCGGATTGGCGTGTTTAATTTTTTAATTGCTGCCGATGGGAGACGCGGAGTATTAAAACACTGGTAGGAGTATGATTTAACACTTTCCGGTCGTATGTCCATTTTCAGTCACCGAAGTAAAGAATCTCTATGATCGTATACTGTACTGGATCAAAACGATTCTTTTCTTGTTTCAACATAGTTTAATGGAAACGTTGTGTGTTATTTTATTATGCGAATTTTTTTGAAGAAAATAATATGCAATTAACACACGTTCAGCGAAAATAAATTCCGACGAGATCCGCGTCTTAACCCTCTATGGCTTTGTGTGATTTAAAAGTTACAAATTAATGTATCTATATTTTAAAAAATTTGTTTCATCTAGTTGTCACTGTTCTATTATATTTTATTACTGTATTAGCGTACCGATATCAAGATCCATCTGTAGTAATTATTAGCTTAAAAATTTTCAAATCAAAGCGAAAGACTGTAAGCAATCGTGATTTTTTCTCCGATAAGCAGACAACATTCGGGCTATAGAGGGTTAAATAAATACGACCGCTAAGGGTTAAGTATGCTCAATTGTATTTAACACATTCGAGATCGGAACATTTTTTCTGTTTCGAATACCGAGTGTCGGCGAAAATAATGAAATTCTGAAGCTGGTTGCCGCAAACTTGTATCGTTAAAGCAAGAATGAAAATGATAAAATTTGTTTTGAAATATCAATGTTGCAATTATGCGTTGTTAAATTGCAGAACGTGAATTCGCGTCAGCCGCAACCAGAAATAGAACTTGAAAAGACGTGAATTCACGTCAGCGGTCGCGAATGTGTTAATAAAATACTGTAATTGATGAATTATTATTGTATGAATATTATACGCTTATTTGAATAGTTTCAATCATTTATTAAATAAGTTGAGGAAATATGTAGGAGTTATCGATGTGTTGATCGGTTAATTTGCAAAGACAACTTAACTATATATTTTGGACATAATAATTTAAAAATCGTTCCATTGAAAGATACATGTTGGAACAATTTTTGTAACCGCTTTGTACTCTTCGTCTCTTACTTTACATTCCTTCCTTTTTTAAGTTACGTGTAATAACACGTACGATTAAAAATTATTCAAAGTAATTTTAAAATTAGGTTCAGAAACAGCATTTAAAGCGAGCAACTTTTCGCGCCCCTATAATTAATTTTTTTCTCCACGTTTCCACTCTTCGTCTCTACTCATTATTTTATCTTCATTTTTTTTTACTCTTCGCCTAACTACTTGGATGTAACAAAAATGTAATAATAATAACAATAAAATGCAGCCTGTTCGAGTTAACTGTAACAACACGTACGATTAAAAAATTCAAAGAAGTTTCAAAAACAGTAATTAAAACGAGTCCAATTTTTTCCACCCATATAATTAATTTTTTCTCCACTTTCCTATTCCACTTTATTTTATTTCCCCTCTTTTTATACCCTGTACGTAACTACTTGGACGCGATAAAAATGTAATAACAGTAACAATAACATCTAAACTCTAGTCTTTTAATTCCCAAGCTCCAAGATGATGAATAGCACAAATGATCGATCCAAGCTTCACCAAGACACTCGCCCAAAAGGTGTTCAACGGAATAATGAACGAGTAAACAGACGTTTTAGCGGAGCTGGGAGGGCACGCTCAAAGAAAAAAAGGAAAAAAAAAGAAGAAAAAAAATCAATGGAAGAAGGAAAAAGGAAGAGAAATGCGTCACTTTGTACGCGCGCCAGGCCTTTCGTGAAAAAGGGTGAAAGCCATCGCTCTTACCCTCAAAAATAGAAGAAGAACGAGGGATTCGTGGCCGGAGAAGCGAGAGGGCATTGTTACCGAAGTCTCTGTATTGCAGAACGCCCCTCTACCCGTTGAAAAGGGTAGCGCAACCTTTCAACGAAAAGATCCGTTGCCCTTTTGCCGTTAAAGTCTCGCAGTGAAGGGTGCTAGACGGGCCGAGATTTCCATTGGAGGTAAACGGGACTATAAATCAAGCCGAGCTGCTCTTAGAGCCAGCTACGAAGAATTAATCAGCGACCAAGAGGTGATTATGCATTCTAATGCCGATTTATGTGAGTTTAGTTGCCTCGTGTCTTTCATTTCAGGACGAATCCACGGTTTATGGATCTCGTAAGCAAATTTTTGCTCCGATAAACGGGAATTCTATGAATCTCGTATTTTATCCGTGGCTTGGTGCGCGAAACGTCATTTGTTTGCATAAATTTAAGTTTAGGAACAATTGTATGTTCTATTTAAAAAAAGGCAATTTCAAATTCTATACGTGAATTATTATAATGGTATTTTCATATGGAAAAATTTTTTATAAAATAAGCTTTCTACGAAAGATATTAATATCTGTAAAAAAAAAAAAAAAAAAAAAAAAAATAGTGTAGGTTTTAATAATATTTTTGTATTGGAAAAGAAATTTAAAACAGCAGAACATCTCGATTATAAATAGTGACATTGGTATTTCTTGTAAAAATTCACAGATACTATAGATTTAATACTAAAATTACTGAAATGATTAAAAATGATTAACTGGTAATTCCTCGTGGAAATTTTATAAATTAACATTGATGACTTTTGAGGGATTTTTCATAATTTTTATTTGTACTTCATAAACATTTCATTTTGATTCGTATTAGTAGAAATATATATACTTTAATTGTCGGTGGTTCTAGTATTAACGAGGTATGTTGTAAATGTTGTTCGTTTTCAAGAAAACTTAGGAAATGCTAAAATTTATATGCTTTCGATAAAAAAAAGAAAAAGTAAAGGAGACTTATTCATACTGAAAAAGCCATTTGTCCGAGCGTTCGTATTAAATAAAATTTTGATGAAGTTGAAAGTAAATCCGTGGCATTGTTGAGTTCGCGAAGGGATAAAAGATTACCAAGCTTATCCCATTTCTCCTATAAAAGAGTCCAGTAATGCCTCGAATATCGAAAAAGGTTCTTCAGCTTCCTCTCGAGGAACAGCTTGTACCACTTTATACAACCCACAATTTATTAAACACATAATTACTAATATAACTATTAAAAAATACCATCAGTAATTCACTACAAACTGATCAATTTACTACATTTATTACAAATTTCCTTTCAAAAAATAAACTCACGTATACCAAAACATTTATAACCGCACCTTTTAAAAATTCAAAATTCAGATTCAACTTCAAAAAATTTCTCCTGCAATTTAAAAAAAAAAATCGTCGATCACGCGTGCAATTTTAGGATTGAACAAAAATTAGTTAACCTCGTATAAACCCGAAATAAAAAAAAAAGATAGACGCGGTTAATTTTACCAGTCTAAACGATACGCTCCGAGCGGCATCCTTCGATGCGACGAAGCGATCGGAATATTTTTCCTGTGCCCCCACTTTTTTTTTCAGAAAACAAAAAAAACAATACGAGGCCACAGATTTATTCTGTTCACGACGCAGCCAATCTAATTCCTCTGGTTCCGATATCATCCATATAACCAAACATCCGGCTGCAACCAGCAACATTCCAGCATCTCTTCGGTCCCGGCTGTACGGAATTCTCCGAGAGTCTAATATACCGCGGAGCACGTTTCTTTGAGCGAGCTAATTTGTTTTCCTTTTTGCGCCAGCCGTAGCTCCGCGATATTCCGCGCACGCTCCTGCGAAATCCTGCTTTCTTCTTTCCTTCGCTCCATCCGTTGGCCTTCCTTCTTTCTTTTCCTACCCGCTGTTGTTTCCGAAACCATAGGTCAACGAACCCCGAGCCACGGTTGATGCCGCAACAGCGAAGAGGCTTCCTCCCTTTAGGCACTTTTATGAACTTCCTCCTTCGCCACTTTCCAGTTTCAAATATGCCGCATTTTTCTTCTGTCATATTGGCATGAAATATTAGATGCGACGCATAGCTACTTTCAAATGCGGTTTCTTGGTATTCAAATTTTTATATCTTCCGAATTAATTATTTTTTTTCAAATGATTTGGTACTCTTGTGGAGTGAACGACGAGCTGGATCGATTAATTATTTGTCATGTATCGAAACGTGTATGATTTTGTTTAACCCTCTATGGGACTTTATGACTGATTTTCATAACCCTCAAAAAGGACTTAAAAGTTACAAACTGATGTATCTATATTTAAAAGAAATTAATTTTGTTCAGTTATCACTGCGCTATTAAATTTAATTACTGTATTAATTTTTATTAAAAATTATTAAAATTAATAATTAGTGACACTACGATCAATCTACGGTAATTATTAGTTTAAAAATTTTGAAATCAAAATGATAAACTATAATCAATCGTAATTTCTTCTCCGATAAGCAGACAAAATTCGGGCTATAGAGGGTTAACACGTTCCGTGCTATGTGGGGCGCGTACACCTACGCTGAACTTTCCATTGAAGCCATTTGGAATCTTCATTGTAAAACGAAGAACTTTGTAAAGTGTACATCCCTATATACACCCCTTTCTTCATAATTACAGTCTTTGTATTTTTGTACAGATTGTAAAGCATGCGTTAAACGCAAAATTATTTAACACGTTAAGCGCCACTCCGGTCCCCGCGGACCGACGCTGAAATTTTCGTTTAGGCGTCGTTGATTTCCGAAAACTGGCAGTATCAATTCCAAAATATAATACCTTATGATTCCTCAACGAGTTCTATTAAATCACATTAAACGAAGCTACCATCTTCCTTTGCAGGACTTTACAATTTTCTTCTTAAATTCCTAATTATTTTGCGACTAATTTAAAAAAACAGTTCATCCTTCAAGAAGTTAACTGTTCTTTCCTTTTCTTTTTTTTTTTTTTTTATTACTCAGACTTGTTTGCGCTAAATTTTTAGAATTCCAAGATCGCCATATCTGAGACGATGCTACATTTGCTTCATACCCTCGAGCACATAATCATACATTTCCACCAGCGTCTCACCGCCACGCTTAGGGCCACGCATAAAAATAATTCGCGAAGTGCTGACGTTCATGGGGACGAAATAATAGGGCCAGAAAGATTTAAACGAGGTCAGCAAATCCGCGCTCATAGAAAATCCATGGCTGGTCCGGGTTATCCGATCATAATCCGTCCATTCTGTTCATCCGTTCGTCCTTTTTCTCGTCGTCGAAGCTTCGAGGGATCGACAAGAGGGATATCTGGGCCAAAAGAGGTGACAGAGGAAAGAGATTGGATTGGGAGGCAGTGAAAGGAGACGAGAGACTGCAGTCGTATTTTCAGCACGAAATTCGTGAAAATTTGATATCTCGAGCCGTTCGCAAGATAATTAACACCGGAACTGTTAGAGTGGTAAAAATAACCAATTCGCAGTTTCTTATAGAAATTTGATAAATTTACTGTGATACTTTGTGCGGAATTTTTCGTAATTTTCTGTCAACGATATAGATAAAGATTTTTCATTCGTGGATTACGTATTTCTTTTTTTTTTTCTTTTTGCATAACGTTCATTTTTATCCATTTGGTAGAAATAGTGTACTTTAATCAAATTTAATTAATACCTATATCCGGTTTAATTTACAAATTATTTATTTCTGGTCATTTTTCTTCAAAATATTTTCAGACACTATATTATTCAACAGCCTGTATCTCGATAATTATTACATATTTTGGTACGAAAAAAATCACGCAGCGTGGCAAGATATGTATGAACGAACGTGCCAAGTTTCGATTCGGTAAGTTAGATAGTGTTCGTTTTATAAAATTCCGAAGTCTTATGTTGTTGCGTTCGAGTGACACAGTTTTTTTTAAGACGAACTTTAATCAGGAATCTTTCTTTTTTAAGTAGTATAGGCGGCTGATATATCGAACATGGCTTTGTTTCTTTATTCAAAGATGTCTGATTTTAGTTTCATAGTGCAAAGATTAACGATTTCTTTACTTGACAGCTGTCACCGAACCGTAAATCGCCTTTGGCTAGACGACCACCTACCACGAAACTAATAGTGCAAATAATGAATTACGCCTGAAGGCGTGTAAACAGGACAATGTTGGTCGCGTTTCAGTTGACTGATTGCGCACGTGGACGGTTGAACACCAACAGATGTACGAATCAGAATTAATACAATTATATTAATCTATAAATGATTTGACTGGAAATTTTTTTTTCGAGTTTCTTGTTTTGTACGAAATGGAAAAAACTGTGACAAATTTGTTTATTTTTTTTTACTTTCTTTAATAGAGAATAGCGTGTTATAAGTATAATATCAGAAATCAGAAATTTATAGAATTATAGATTGATTTCCAGAAACTATAATTGTAATTATTAAAACTATTAAAATTATTAAAACTATAATTATTAATAATACACAAGTAATTTAGAAAAACAAGAAAGAAAAATATTGAACAAAAATTTAATATTGAACTTTTGATTTTAATCAAATTACTGTGAAATATAAATTTTGAATATAAATATAAATTTTCAAATATAAATTTTATCTAAACTCTAAGATTTTTTAATCTGTATATTTATTACAATCACAAATCGGTCACAATTCAAATCCAATTGTTCAATAATTAAAATTACCGGATAAGTGCAATATCCAGGAATTACTTTTCACGGTTTATCACATGTCTCCTGTATATCTCGTAGCGTTTTAGTTCCTCGAAGCACACAAGGAAGTTCACTTATTAAGTTTCTGCTTTATAACTGAAGAATTCAGCACTTAATATCATGGAATTTTCTCCGAGTTCCTTTTTCCCCGTTTACTTTACCCGAATGGGGAAAGGAAAAAGAAAACTAATAGGGGCGAGCAACCATATCAAGCGAGCAGAGCGATCAAAACTTTGAAAAGTTGCTGCAACGCGTTCCTACTTCCCTTTACTTCACTGTTTTTACACTATTGAAGTGGCTAAGACAGTTTTCTAATTAGCCAGTTTTTTTTTCTTCTTTTATTTAACCCTCTATAGCTCGAATTTTGTCTCACTGACGGAAAAAAAATTACGATCGATTACAGTTTTTCACATTGATTTGAGAATTTTAATAATAATTGCTATAGATTGGTAGTGGTATCATTGCACTGATACGGTAATAAAATTGAACAGTACAGTGCTGACTAAATAAAATTAATTTCTTTAGATATAGACACATTAGTTTGCAACTTTTAACCCTTTCGGTACGAGCGCCGGATATATCCAACATCCATCTAATAACCTGGTGTTACTTATATAATTAATAAAATTTCATATAAACGTCCTTCAATATTAAAACTATAAACGACGCTTGTTAGAAGAAACACTGTTTTATTAAACAGAGTTCTGTGAAGAAGGGATCAGGATTGAGGAGGTTGTGAGCGGGAGACCAGATAAGAAAGTGGTAACGTGACTCGAGAAATTGAGAAAGAAGAGAAAAGAGAAGAACGTACATAGCTAAGAGAACCAAAGAGAGTATGACAAAAATAGAGAAAATTAAGAGAATAGAAAAGAAAAGTGTGCAATAATCAAGGAAATCAAAGAGTAGGGCGAGAGGCTAAGAATGAGAGGTAGAATGAGCGTGCGGATGAATGGAAGAATAAGATAGTCGTGTAAAACATAGGGTATTGTAAACCAATTCCAATTCTTAACTGTAAATCTGAATAAATAAATATTATTATTATTAAACAGAGTTCTTATTTAACGCGCTATATGTACATTTTCGAAGCGGCGCCTCGTATCGAAAGGGTTAAGTCAAACTGTGTCATAGAGGGTTAATCAATCTTAAATACAATCGTCCGAATTATAGGCACAGATGAGACGATCACTAGCTCCGCAGTATTTTTTAATTTTTATAGAACAGACAGAGACGAATCGTATAAAATCTCGTGAAATGTTGCGTTGAAACAACAGAAACACATTAAAGTGTGAAATATTCAACAAGAGAATCCAGCCGAGTATTTTCGATCATTCCTGAATTGCACGCAAAACGTAATTGAATAATTAGCCGAGATAAGAGACTTCGGATCAACGTGTGTTATAATTTAATTACCAGGGCTGCCGTGAAACGAATAGCTGATTAAACCTCGCCATGATAATTACGTGTTGAAATGTTTTCGCCTGACAGCCGTGTTTCGTATTATTGGATCCGTTATCTCTCTGTATTTCCACCTCCCGTCCAAGCTGGCTCGAGTCGAAAATTTCGCAAAATTTCCGCGTCGATTTACGCGACGCGGCAATTTTTACCGGTCCGAACGATCCTTCTCTGCGCGTAACGAATCGCCAGCCGGCGATATATTTCATTCTGAATTGTTTCGTGAGCGAGCTAGCAACAACTACGATTACGACAATCGGTTTTGTGGTGTGTAAAATGCCAAACGAGTGGCGAATATTTACGCGTTGTACGGAATTTATTTTAAACTGATTGTAAATTGCATTTCAACTTCCTAAGAATTACAACTGAGGTAACTTTGGGTGTGGTGGTTCACTTTCTTTGGCGCTGAAACTACCGACGATTAAAATATACCGATTCTTAGCAAAGAAATTATAATGTATATAAGAGATATAATATATTATAATATCATAGAAATTATAATATATATAAGAAATATAATATATTGTAATATCATAGAAATTATAATATATATAAGAAATATAATATATTGTAATATCATAGAAATTATAATATATATAAGAAATATAATATATTGTAATATCATAGAAATTATAATATATATAAGAAATATAATATATTATAAAATCATAGAAATTATAATATATATAAGAAATATATTATATTTCTTATATATATTATAATTTCTATGATATTACAATATAACATATAAAATATATATAAGAAATTATAATATATGATAGATATTTGAAAGAACACAAATATCTAATCCTTTGCATTTCTAAACTTTTTTTAAGTTTCACAGGACTATCGTGAAAACTAAAATTGTTACTATGAAAAGAAAAAGAGGAGTTACAAACGATTACGATTTTTGATTTATTTGAATAATTTGCCGTGGTTTAAAATATAGAAGAAATTTAATTGACGAAAATGCAGTGTCGCATTGGGTGATCGTTTCTTGCAATATTTGAGAGGCGTGTGACCGTATCGACGAATGTTTGGTTTAGAGCTGATCGGTACGAAAGAAAAGAGAATGTTCTTTGAGAAATGCATCGGTGGATAAATGTAAAGTCAATATTTAGTCGCGGACTGGGACTTCGAGTGTTCAGACTCACAAGAGTAGGTTTCTGTTAACCCTTTCGGTACGAGCGCCGGATATATCTAGCATCCATCCGATGACCTGGTGTTACTTATACAATCGATAAAATTTTATATAAATGTCTTTTAATATTAAAACTGTAAACAACACTTGTTAGAAGAAACATTGTTTTATCAAGCACAATTCTTATTTAAAACTTAGGAAAATCTTCATAGAAAAGAGGACTGACCACGCGCTATGTATGCATTTTCGGAGCGGCGCCTCGCGCAGCGGGAGTGTTACTCGTACCCAAAGGGTTAAATGAAGTTCGGAGTGTCCAGAAACGAAGACAGTTATTTATTTTCCCCGTCACCGTTAAATTAAAAAAAAAAAAAAAATTATATACACAAAGTATTGTCGCTTCGTTAACTCTTCTTTTATTCAAAAACATTCCACGATGTTCAAAATACATTCGGAATTACTTCCAGTTCGAAATTATCGTNTTTCGGAGCGGCGCCTCGCGCAGCTGGAGTGTTACTCGTACCCAAAGGGTTAAATGAAGTTCGGAGTGTCCAGAAACGAAGACNTCCAGTTCGAAATTATCGCCCATTCTTGAACATCATCTGCTCGATAATTGAACCGCGCCCAAGTAAAACAGCGTGACAATCGAGCATCGACCACAGAAACGATTAACACGAGTGGCATTAAAATGAAGTAAACCGTTCCATTCGATCCCAGCGCGAGACCGTGGAGCACAGTGTTTATTTCATTTTCCCAATATATTTCTGACGGTCTGAACGGGCTCTAACCGAGGCGGAAAACGCGTGCTGGGCCCATTACGATACCCAATAATTTCCTGTGATCTTATTTTCGCAACAAGAAACTCCAAATTGGCTTTCCACTTACGCGAGCTTCAATTTGCCAGTTCGCGTC
The DNA here is from genome assembly GCA_019453375.1 of Ctenoplectra terminalis. Lineage (NCBI taxonomy): Eukaryota > Metazoa > Arthropoda > Insecta > Hymenoptera > Apidae > Ctenoplectra > Ctenoplectra terminalis. The sequence continues at coordinate 77,847 of SMSQ01020313.1, read as the reverse complement.
CACCCTCTCCGTCGTCTTTCGCTTCTTTTCTCGCGTTTCTTTTCATCTTTCCCGACGTTGGTCGATTCCTTTTGGTCCTTCGGTTACTTTCCAATCTGTCCTCCCCTCCCAACCACCGGTGCCCCAATCATATCGGCTGTATTACGTTTCTGCACCTTGCACCCTCGCACCATCTCTCAACCCCCGCCACTATCCTAACCAGCAGTTTCCTTCTTCCTGTATAAAATCAAATCCATCAGTGGAACAAGTTGTTTCTTCGCTGTCCTTTCAAAATGTACTCGTTTCCGTCGACGTTCTCCGATGGAATGAATATCGACGCACAATTGAATATTTATGATCAGATGTGTTGATCGTAAAGGAGGAATTTGGATCAGGATAGCGTCGACTGAGGACGTTTACGCGATAAATATTTTTTAATTATTTTTTAAATTGTAGTATAAAGGAATATTTTAGAATTTATTTAAATACGCTGTAGGGTGTCAGTGACAATTATAATCTGTGATTTAGAAGAACAACACTTATAGGGTACTGGAATTTTTTGGACACGTAAACCTGCTAAATTCTCTGTAAGCAAAATGTATTATCTCACTTTCGAAAACATTGTAACATTGTAATAGTCGTAACTTATATCGTTTAGTGGTCACTAATGGCTTCAATGTTAATGCGATCACTCTAAAATAAACTGTTAATAATAAAAAAAAAAAGAGAGACGTGAGAAAGGTATTAACGATGTATACGTTAAATATGCAAAAATATACAGTAAGCGAAACACGTGGATTATGTAAAATATGCGATATAAAAAAAATATCGTAAGATTTAGAAAATGAAGGTATTACAGTCGACGTGTTGTAAACAAAATGCAACGCGATGAAATATTTTTAATTTATGTACATGGAATCAATGGTTTCGAAAGAGGTAAAAGGAATTGGAGGCAAAAAAATAGAATTTTGTAGGTTCGACTTTCAAAAGGAAGCGTTTCTGATGAATCGCTACTTGTTAATCACGCACAGGGAAAAAGTTTCATTTAATTGTCATAGTTGAACCATTTTGTTATCGTTTAAAAGTGATTACCGGGAATAATTCGGGGAGCAATCATTCGTGGAACATGACAAAAAAAGGGGATGGAAAAAGGGTTAACAGTAACTGTGCTCAATTTGCGCGAACCGAACAAACGGTCGGCTGGTTAATTTACATAGAGAACGGTGTGCATTTAGAATCCACGCGGACGTTCAATTGATTTTCCCGGTCGGCTGAACGAAATTAAATTTAGGCACTGGTTTACGAGGCATTTGTTTACGGGAATGGCGAAACGTCCGACGAGATTATCAGTCGTCAGTATTCGTTTAGCATTGCTGAAGTGGTATACAATATGGCTGACAATAACTCCATGTTTTTCCGTATTTTTCCTTTCTTCGTGGAAAATTTTATATAATTTCACGCAACATTTTTGGTACTGATTTATGCACAATTGCGCTTAAAAATTTGCAACCTACAAAGATAAAATAATTATCAAATCTCTGATACTTATTTATGCACAAGTTGTACTCAGAAATTTGCAACCTTCAAACATAAAATAATTATTAAATCTTTGATATTAATTTATGCACAAGTTGTACTCAGAAATTTGCAACCTTCAAATATAAAATAATTATTAAATTTTTTATATTAATTTTCAAACATAAAATAATTATTAAATCTCTGATACTAATTTATGCACAAGTTGTGCTCAGAAATTTGCAACCTTCAAATATAAAATAATTATTAAATTTTTTATATTAATTTTCAAACATAAAATAATTATTAAATCTCTGATACTAATTTATGCACAAGTTCTACTCAGAAATTTGCAACCTCCAAACACAAAACAATTACTAAATTTCTGATACAAATTTATACATAATTGTTAAATATTTAGTACTGATTTATGCATATATTGCACTTCGAAATTTGCCATCTTTAAATACGAGATAATTGTTAATTTCATAGTGGTGTATTTATTTTAAGGAACTGAGAGAAAATTAATATGGAATATTAAATCGTCAATCAAAGATCAAATACATTCATCAATCAGTATATACTAGTTCCCAATAAACATCCTAAAATAGAAGATTTTTTAATTTCCCATTTTCAATAAAAAAAAAACTTTAAATCTTAAAAATATATGACGAAAAGGATGTAAGAGAAAAAAAGCGTAGATTCGGTCAAAAAGTTCGAGCGGATTTTAACCTGTGAATAAAAAGCAATTTTTTTTATTATAAAAACAAATATTTTTATTCAATAATGTATTGTCAATTTGAACAGTCAAGTCATCTTTTCACAATTCGAACAAAATTTAGTTGCATCTCAAAATCGCGAGAAGACAATTATCGCAAAGAACCGCGCGAAGTTATTGGCGAACCTAATATAAACGCGTAAGTAATAAAAAAAATTGAAAATTTAACTTGCTTTTGTGTCACGTCTCCACACAAGACACCTCTTGATAAAACGCGGTTTTCAAGTACGTACTAGGCTCAAATAAGTCACCGTAAATCAAGACAAAGAGAGACATAACCACGCAGCAGGACACGCATATGTGAGTCGCAGAGAGGTTCGTTTACGAGCCGATGCAATTACACACTGTCACGCTGGCGTTGTAAGCGGATTAGACGAACGAAATGTTTAATCGTCCGACGATCAAACGGAAGGATAATGACAATGGAAGCTGGAAGCTTCGCAGAAGTGGGATTTGGTACCAGCGCGCGGCACCCTCTGCATTTCGCAGCGGGTGCATAATTAAATCTGCGCTCTGTCGTACATAGCGATTCTTGAAACCGAGTCGGTCTACAGTTAATTCACAAATAAGTCTAAAAAAAAAAATTGGTCCAACGAAATTTGACGACATTAACCCTGCTTACGTTGCGCATTTTTTGCCTTAATTTTTAAATATCTTGAACTTACAAAATATAAGTTATAAATATAATATAAAGTATATTTATTTGCGCTTAAAAAATTTTAACGGAGGAAAACGAAATTTTATCTTTATCTTTTACAAAAAATCACGAAAAATAGTCAGAAAATTTTATTAAATATAAAATAATTATTATTATTATTAAATATTAATAAAATTTGTTAGACATAAAATATTATTAATACTATTTGTATTAACAGACGTATTAAACAGATCCGAATCCTTTTTCCTGTCAGAAAATCGAGTAATTCAAGTTTTAAATAGAAAACAGTAGGATATGTCAGACATCGTATAAAAATTCCCTTTTAATTTTTTCTAAGGTACACAGGTAAAAAATTTATTCCGATATTTTGTTAGAAATAAAATTTTGTGTATGCTACTTGTATCAATGTTCCTATTAAAAAGATTTGAATCTTTTTGCCTGTCAAAAAATTGGATAATTTAAGATTTAAGTAGAAAACAGTTGGATATGTCAGACACAAGCTAGAAATATTTTTCTTTCATTTCTTCCAAGACGATTAATGTTCTCAGCGATTAAAATTCGTATAATAGAGTTGTAATTTGCTTTAAAAAAGAGGTGGGAAACTCGATCGGCATAGATATCTGGTATAATTGGTTGTTTTTCGCAATTAATTTCGATAAAAAGGCAGCCCTCTTTTTTCCGAGAAGCTTTTCATTTCAATTCCCCTTTGAACATCTATGAACTACGCTTTACCGAGAATAATGGGACCAACGGTTACGCTCGCTTTGGTTCACCTTAATTAGCGTCCTAATTAATTGGAAGTTGAAGAACGAGCAGAAAGTTTTGTAACCGAACACTATCGAGGAAATCTTCGGTTTGTTCGCTAGTTCTGCGTTCTCCACTTCGCTTTTATGTCGTTTCCTATTCACGATTCTCGGCTAAATTCAGCAAATCGATCATCTGTGAAACGTGAGCGATATGACTGACACGTTTCACCATTTCACAGATATTATTATGGTCACATCTATCTTCAGTCGCGTATTACGATAACTATCCATGTACGCTTATCTCTGCTAAATTATTTAGAGAAGGTTGGGTACTTTCAATCAAAATTCCATTGTGGAGATTTAAAAATATTCTCAATAGAATATACAAAATTCTATAATTTATAAAATTACTTCATCTCTTGGATGTATGAGTAATTTCTTTTTTTTTTTTTAAATGAGATTTATATTTATTTCATGGAATATTTAATTATTTTTATATTTGTTCTTTAATGGAATTGTGTATTTTATTTCTTAACTTGTGTGTACCAGTCCACTTGCAATGATAATTCTATTTATACACCGCAAGTTTAAATCAAAATTATTTAAATTTGATTTCTTCGTATATGACTATAAATTCATTATTTAGAATTATACCTATTTCGGAACAATCTTTTTTAATCGAAATATAAATTTTAACCCGGTATTAGTTACGTTTTCTATAATTTACTGATTTTAATGAACGATTCCCAATTTCTGAAAGTAAAAAAAGGAAACCTAGCACTTCATTATTCACAAAAATTTCCCAAACTCAAAAAATAAAAAGAAAACTAATTGTCGGAAGCATTCCTCAAACTCGTATCAATTATAGACAAAAAGAATTAAACTTTATAAAAAAAAGCTTGTATCTTATTACAACATATACAAAAATTACCCAACCTTAAAGAAAAAAAGAAAGAAAAAAAAATCAATTATCTAAAGCATTCCTCCTCAAACTCGTATCACTTACAAAAAAATAAATAAATAAATATAAAACAGAAACCTAGTATCTTATGATACATATACAAAAATTACCCAAACTTAAAGCAAAAAAAAAAAAAAAGAAAATAAAATCAACTATCTAAAGCATCCCTCAAGCTCGTATCAGTTATCAAACGAACAAACCACGGGTAATAAATTTCTGGCCTCGATACTCGATCAAGGGAAGCGTGCAACGAAAGAAAGGAAGGGGCATCGTTTACCAAGCATGTTCGTGCACCGGATGATTGCAATGAAGTTTCGGCGCACTTGCAACTCACTCGACGATAACGCTTCAGAGTCCATCCAACGGTTACAGTGGCAAGTAACGGGGCTTTGTAAGATCCATTTGTTCCCTTGGCATCGTTCCCCGTCATTGCTCGCCCTTCTATCCAGTCCAACGTTATCGCAAGGAATTCCTAACCTGGTCCGCACAAGGCTCGGTGTCTATGAACGTCGGCTGCTCGTAAGTGCAGCTGCAATATTGCAGCGAAGCACGCCGCCGTCCGTTTTTGCGGTTTCGCGCTCTTAGAATGAACGTAAAACGGCTCGAACCCAAGTCTCGTGTTCTTCGGAATAACGCGAGCGGTGATCAATCTCTTCGAGAAACGGCGCCTTCTTTTTCTTTTTTTTTTTTTTTCTTTTATCTTTGTCCGAGAAAAATTTGTTTCTGATAGCTCGTAGCCTTCGTCTAATCGACGGCGAGAAATTAAGCCGCGTCATGTTTTACTTACGTCGTTTCCATCCGCGCGGTTTTAAGCACTCTATAACAATGAGTCGCGAAATAACAAGAAAATCGTTCTTGGATTTATAATTTATAAATCGTTCCATCGACTTGGATTTATAATTTAGGTAAAAGCGATTAAAGGTTTCGAGTAGAGACGAACGTTGAAAGTTTTCAGCTGGACTTTAATTTTTAAATATTATAGATTTACAAAGTATACGATATTAACCCTTTGCACCCGAAAGACACATTTTTCCGATACTTATTCCGAGGAAAGGAGAGTGGATTTTGACGAGTGCTTTCTAAAATATCGCACGAAGCAAAATTACCAAGCTTAACAGTGAAACTACCGACGATTAACCTCTTAACCTACGATTTAGATTCGAAGATGTTGGGCCGAAATTTTCTCAATATTCACTTCTAGCCCGACCATCGTACGCGGGCTATGCCCATAATATTTACGTTTGGCCCGACCATCGTACGCGGGCTATGCCCGTCATTGTAGGTTAAGGGGTTAAAGCGGACCTATTTGTACCCCAAGAAATAAAAATGATAGATGTTCCAAAAAATACACAGCGTAAAGAAAACATATCTTTGTCTATATTTTTTACGGAAAATCGTGAAAAATCCTCGAAATAATTCTCTACGAGAAATTACAAGCCGGTCATTTTGACCGCTTTGGTAGTTCTAGTGTTAAGATTCAATATTAGGTCTTGTATAATGTAAAAATACACGAAAAGTGGAAATAAAATAATTATATTACACGCGGTTCGAGTCGCTGCATTAATCCAAGTGGCGAGTGAGACTCATCTCTCCAGTGCAAAGGGTTAACCCTTCGAATTAAAATTTTTACCAACGTAGCTACGTATCGTCATTTTCAGCGTGACATACGAGTTCAAAGGGTTAAATAAGCAAATAAAAAATACGGTCAAGTGGTTAACACCTTAAACGCTATCCGAGTTGCGGACCGACGCTGAACTCTTCGTTTAAACGTTGGTTTTTGAGAATCAACAGTATCAATTTCAAAAAATGTTACAATTAATTAATGTTGTTAAAATATCTTAAACAGCGATACGACTTTCCTTTTCAGGCTTCTACAACTTTCTTCTTAAATTCTTAGCTATTCTTCGACCAAATGTCTCTGAACTCGTATCGTAACGTACAGTATAACAAAAAGTCGATCAGCGTAGAGACACTGATCAAAATCTTTTTAACAAAATTTGAACGAATCCTTACAGATTTTTCCTAATAACCTAAATATCGATTAATTAATCTCCCATATAAAAAGAAATAAATTAAATATACTAGATCTCGTAAAAGAATACCTAAAATGAATTTCCTTTCAGATTATAATCCCTTATACGAAAATAAAAATTTCAGAATATAAATCCATGAAAAACCACAGAGTTAATACAGATCACCTTCGTCAATGATAAAATCTACCACAGAGTCCTTCAATCCTTTGGAATTTTTAATCAAGCCACATTTACAATTTTTCACGCGAACAGTTGCCATAGTCCATGCGAAAGGTAGTTACTAATACGAAGGATGAAAGAAATCGAGGTACGTTCTTCAGAAATTTTGCCGAGAGCTGTAAGAGCGGCGTTTCGTGTCAATCCTCGATCACCGGCGATCACGTAACCGATCGTAAGGAGAATATCGAAAAGCCGTTACCGTACGGTATGCAACGTTACACCTCGCCGATATTTCTTGCCTTTTCTCGTTCTCGAATATGCGAGCTGCAGTTGCAGCAGCGTTTGTTTTTCTGCAGGAATCGACCGATTCGAACTTTTACCATTAACCAACTATTTTCCCCCTTGACGTCTTACGATTATTACCTTTCGATCCTTGCGTTGCCCTGCCATTTGTTACGTCCAGAGCTACCCCAACGAGACCAGGAAACTAACCCTTCCTACACACCGTTCCCATTGTTCTCGTTTCCTCGCAGTTTCGTTGTATGTTTATTAGCTTAAAAGGAACTCGGAACCGTGTACGTTTCTATTCTTAATCCTCTCGTTACTATCGCTACTGAGCCGGGTTGAATTCTTGGTTGAATAAAAGATGATAATTATTCTTGGATGGAGTGAATTCTTGGAAGCTTCGTTTGAGGGAAAGAATTATTCCAGGTGGGTGTATTGTTTTGGTGGTTAAATTTAATTGGGAGGAATTTATGCGATATTTAGTAAATTGTTGAAGTCTTTGTGTATTATGAGTATTGTGTGTGTATGGTAATTATTTTTTAGTAAAAGAATTATTCTAGGTAAATTCTTGGAATTTTCGTGTATTATGATTATTGTGCAACTATGATAATTATTTTTTAGTGAAAGAATTATTTTAGGTAAATTCTTGGAATCTTCGTGTATTATAATTATTGTGTAAGTATAATAATTGTTTTTTAGAAAAAGAATTATTCTAGATAAGGTATTATTTTGTTGATTAAATCGAGCTTGGAGTCTACGAATGGAAATTGGAATCTACGAATATTTAATTATTGGCTGCTAGAATTTTTCGAATTATTGTTTTTAGGCGATTATTGGATTTTTGGACTAAGGATCCATATATTGTTATTTGTTAATGATAGTGGCACAATTTCAAAAATTCACATTCTTGAAAATATTAAGTATTAAACACAGGCCTTACTAACTATTTTATAATTATTAATTATTGTGATTTTTGGTTAATTTAGTAGAAATATAAGCATAACATAAACCTGGTATTTAATAGAAGCAAATTTGAAATTTTTTAAATCATGACTGAAGAAAACAGTAAATAATTTTTTTAAATTTTACAATACAGCATTCAACTAATTTAATATACGATTCATACCATAAATATTGGAAATTAAAAAATATCTAAAGCTCCCTCCGTGCCAAAAAAAAAAAAAATACAGAAAATGTACTATACAGATCAGCAAGGATTTAATAATAATAACAAATAAAACACATAAATTTCAACACACGCAAAATATTAATCTATCTTTTACGTTTCATGAATTTAACACTTCTTGCAACCCCGTTATCTCTACCTCTCAATTATCTCAACCATTTTAAACTGAATTTCCAATATTTATTATCAATCATTAATCACATGTTTCTGTTGCCGATTTGTAAACGACCTCTTCAAGCATACAAATCGAATTCATCGCGTGGCGATCACTTTTCTGCTTACGAGATTAATTCTGTTCGGTAATGAAACGAGTGAATTCACACAAAAGCTTGAAATCGTTCCTAATGAAACACACAAATTAAAAATAAATTTATGCTTCAGATGTCTCCCGATACCACCGATCGATACGCGTTTAACCAACTAAAAATCTCACTTTTATTAACGTCAGAAAAGCGGATATTTTATCGTCGGTGAATTATTTTTCTATACACACGTGTCGAGCGGTAGCCTGTATCGCAAATGCGTTTGCGGCACGAGGACAAATATTAAAGGACCGACGAGCCTGCATGATTGATTCGCGGCTACTAAATGAACTGTTAATTGAGTAAATTGTTAACGTTCATAGGCAGCCCGTGACCACTGTTTGATTACGAATCGGTCGTTCGATTAATACCGTGTCCAACTCCGGTTCGGTTCGACGGAGCTAAACGTCCGGATAAAACATTCAAACGACCTGTCGGAATTCAACGCGAAATACACCAAGTATTAAGCCCCCCACTTAACATGGCGTTGAAATTTACTTGTAACGCGTGCGATTGACATCGCTGAATTTTCACGATTTTAACGCACGTTTCAAAAATTTCTATCTGGAAAAAAATTCGGTAGTATTCACATAAACGTGATTGCAACAAAAAAAATTTAATCGGTGTCATTAGTTTAGGATCTGGAAGCTGGCGAATGTTTCGGTGTTCGTCGTTTTACGGTCAATAACAAATTGACGTAATAATAAGGATTAAGATCTTTATTATTAAGGAAATCAGGCAAAAATTTAATCTGTGTCATTAGTTTAGGATCTGAAAACTGGCGGATGTTTCGGTGTTCGTCGTTTTACGCTCAATAACAAATTGACATAATAATAAAGATTAAGATCGATTAAGATCTTTATTATTAAGGAAATCAGGGAAAAATTTAAATAAATAAATTTAAGGAAAACAGAAAAGACACGTGGCACTGAAACGGTTAAATGCATTGAATTTAAGTGCGTGCCCCGATACCTCTTATCCAAAATGGCGCTCGCTCGCCGGTCGGCTCCGCAAAGGGTTAACCCATTCGCTACGAAAAGCGTATATATATGAAGGAACAAAGAAAGCGTGCGTGAGTGTGTAGACAGGGGCAGGGAGGTGTGAGGAAGAAAGCGATGACGACGGACGATCGAGGAAATTGCGAAGAAAAGGGCAAAAGTCAGTCTGGGATGCGATCGCAAAGCGCGAAAATTAAAAAGCGAGACCACGTCAATTTGTGTCATTTGTTTTTATATTACATCTATTCTATTAAACCTTATTTTTCGGCAAAGTACTATTTTCAATCCTACATATTTTTCTAAAGTACTATTTTCAATCCTACATATATGCCTTTAAAAATGAAGTAATCATCTGATAAANGGATCTGGAAGCTGGCGAATGTTTCGGTGTTCGTCGTTTTACGGTCAATAACAAATTGACGTAATAATAAAGATTAAGATCTTTATTATTAAGGAAATCAGGCAAAAATTTAATCTGTGTCATTAGTTTAGGATCTGAAAACTGGCGGATGTTTCGGTGTTCGTCGTTTTACGCTCAATAACAAATTGACATAATAATAAAGATTAAGATCGATTAAGATCTTTATTATTAAGGAAATCAGGGAAAAATTTAAATAAATAAATTTAAGGAAAACAGAAAAGACACGTGGCACTGAAACGGTTAAATGCATTGAATTTAAGTGCGTGCCCCGATACCTCTTATCCAAAATGGCGCTCGCTCGCCGGTCGGCTCCGCAAAGGGTTAACCCATTCGCTACGAAAAGCGTATATATATGAAGGAACAAAGAAAGCGTGCGTGAGTGTGTAGACAGGGGCAGGGAGGTGTGAGGAAGAAAGCGATGACGACGGACGATCGAGGAAATTGCGAAGAAAAGGGCAAAAGTCAGTCTGGGATGCGATCGCAAAGCGCGAAAATTAAAAAGCGAGACCACGTCAATTTGTGTCATTTGTTTTTATATTACATCTATTCTATTAAACCTTATTTTTCGGCAAAGTACTATTTTCAATCCTACATATTTTTCTAAAGTACTATTTTCAATCCTACATATATGCCTTTAAAAATGAAGTAATCATCTGATAAAAGCGTGCATAGACGTTTTTCGTACCACAGAATTATTTATATTTTCATTCAGATGTGATCTGTTATCATTCATTAAACAATATACTTAACCGTTTCGCTACGAAAGACGTATATATACGCCCTCAGAAATGAAATGATTCGTTAAAATTGTGCATGGAAATTTTCTATAACACTGAATTATTTTTATTTTCACTTACATGTGTTATATCATAATTTATTGTACAATATACCTGCGTTTCAATATCCACATTTGTGTTATGTTAATAAAAACTGTATTGATCCATGTACCAATAACACTTTTGCTCTTTAGAGCACCGCAGTGAAAGGGTTAAACTTTGCTATGTATATTTTTGTTACATCAAGAAAAACTGTATCGATTGGTATACCAAGAGCTCTTTCGATTCTGAGGGCACCGTAGCGAAAGGGTTAATAGAACACTTGAACTTATTCAAGCACATCGTGTTGGCATTTATTCCAAATAACTCGACTCTACGAAAACTGTGGTAGTCGACAACACCTTTGCCCCAGATTTTGCCCGGCCAAATGGGGTTAAGTTGATGCGCCTAAAGATCCCATTGTATTTCGAACAGAACTTTTTCTCAAAGGTTTTCGGGCCAGTGTAAACGGGATATCTTCGCCGCAGGTGGCATGGCCACGTAATCCTGGTGCAACCGCGTCGGTGCGCGTTTATCACCTCGACACGGGATTTTCGCGGGGATTAATACGATTTCGCGGTAATTGGAAGCACGAGCGGGCGCCCGACGAAATTACGCCATGGTTGCATGCTGCTGTAGCAGCCGGGTTACAGGCTAAGCCGAACGCGTGAGCCTAGAGTTTGCTATCACATATAAATAGTATCGGGCGCCACGTTAATTATCAGAAAGGATAAGCCACTGCGGAGAATGGAGTACGGTGCACGGCACGTAACGGTCGTTGTCTGCGACTAGAGATTAAAGGACCCCTCGGATCACGAGATAAAAGGAAACAGGAAGATGGAAAGGATTGGTCTAAGGAAATCGGGTAATAGGTTAATCAATTTCTTCCTTCTAAATCAATTCGATGTTATAATCTCTTTTGATACTGCAACTATCGGCGATTAAGGTAGACTTATTTGTATCGAAGAAATAAAAATTATAGATATTTTTTTTTTACAAAAAGTCGTAGAAAATACCGAAAAATACATCCTTGTAAATTTATAAAATTTCTATGAGAAATTATGAACCAAGGATATTTATTTTTCACTGATGAAATTAAAATATGATAAAATACATGATGCAATGAAGAGAAATTTTGAACCATATTTTTACACAGAAACTGAAATTAATTACTGTTAATTTATAAAAATTCTATTGGAGATTACTTGGACTTTTGCAGTTTAACATTTGATAAAATACTATTGAACGCGAGTTGGATATTTTTTTGATTCTTCGTGTGTCTGAAAAGTTTTGAAAGAAACTTAGATGTGCTTTCATTGTTAGTATTCCATGAAACTATATCGTTTGAATTTTAATTGTAAGTTTAAGCATAGAAAAGTGAAGATAAAGAATCGCACGCGCGAATTTAATATCTTATGTAATTGATTCGTCAATTTTGCTGCAATAATTTTCTCATAAAATAATTTAGAAATATATATTCGCAAGGTCTTATTAAATTTTATGATTACGCATTGTACGTAAACTTAAATAAAAATAAAAATCGACAGTATTTCTCGATAAGTAGATATACAAATTACCAAAAATCATGAAGCACGATGAAAGATACCAAGAACTTCCAATGAGAATCACATTAAAAAAATTCTTACAAAAATCCAAAAAATCCAACTTGCAAATATTGCATATGATTAAATATTATTAAAAATCCTACTTCATTTAATCACCTTTCTACTGATACCAACACCAACAATTCCAAATTCCTAAATCAAACTATGTTAAAACCAGAACCAATTCTAATTTTTCTCCTCCTAAGCAAACAAAATTCCTCTCGCACGGATTTAAATTTGTAAATACCACCATGGTGGTATCATAATTACCATTTCAAACAATATCGCTCAAACTTATTCGAATCCACCGCGGCGTATAAACTTCTGAAATTACCCAACAATTCAATTTCATCGGAAACCAGCGGATTTACTCGCGCGACGTCGCCGATAGACGTCAAGCTCGCGTAATAAATCCAACAGAGGAAGAAAATTATGGGTTGGGAAGACAAAAAGGAAAGCGCCGGAAGAAATCGAATCGCTTCCAAGGACTATTAGCCGTCGTTCACCGTACAATTGAACTTTAATGCAAGCGGAAGGCAAAGAGTGAAAAGCAAATTAGTATCTGGTAGATAGGTGGCGTAGCAATGGCCGCCTTATCTGGGTGCAGAGAGATGTCGACAATCGACAAACGACTCCGCCGTCTCTTGTCTTCGCTCTCTTCATGTCGGTCTTACCGCGACGAGTAATTTGCCAAGAGCTGGAACACCTGTCGGCCCTCTCTTCTCCATCCTCGTTCGCTCTTCTACTCTCGTTTCACTCGGGCACCCTCTTTTGCATGTTACTTTTCGTTTTATCTTCGAACCAAGGCCGTCTTTCCTTTTCTACCTCAATACCTCTTCAACGAGCATGACGTCCTCGAAAATCGCTATCGTCGCACCTGAGAGTTTAAGTCTTCCGAGATACTACCAGAAAAATCTCATTTGAGGGGACACTTTTTTTTTTCATGCTAATGGCGTTACACGCCTTCCGTCTCAACTCATTCGAGACGGATCACACGCCGTGTGCGCAATGCATTTCCTAGCCGAAAAGAGACGAATTATGTACTGCTTGGGTAATGCAGTTCCTAGCCGAAAAAAAAAGAGGAATTACACACCGCGTGTTTAATGCATTTCCCAGCTAAAAAGCTAGTTCTTATCGAGAAAAAGTGTTTGTTGGTATATCAGAAATGTATGTATAAAAATTTGAGCAATTTTGTTCACTGTTTTATGAATTATGGTGTAATATACTGCTGCTTTGTATCGATAGTGATACGACTCAAAAAATTTCAATCTAACCCAAATTTATGGATTCGCAAATGTGTTTCGCAATTGTGTTTAATAATTAATAAGGCTTATATTTAGTGTTTTCAAAAGTAATTTCAAAAAGCGACTTCAGTTCACTAATCGCAAGTAAAATAAATAGCAATAAGTATGTCTGTTAGAAACATAAAAGATTAACATCTCTTATGTCAGATGAAATAAAATATATTAATATCTTCTTCCGATTGCAATGAGTTTGACAAATATTTACTCTACGAAGTAAGTTGGTTCTCTCTGTCATCCCGTTCTTGTTCATTTAATTTTCTCCAACATAACTTATTTATTATATAAAAAAATATCATATAGTATTCTCGTCGATCCTCCACCACCAACAATATCAAATTTATTAGCCCTTAGCGCCCCGTTGGCTCCACCACAGCGACATTCCGCATTTAACATGCTCACGCTCAATTTCCAAAGATATACCACGATGAATTACAAAATAAAAAATTTACGTTCATTTACAACAGAAAACAGCATGCTTGTAAAACGAATGAACACAAGCACTTTCGCAAGCAACGGTAATTTTTTCCCGTTCAAAGTAGAAAAAGAAACGCACGGAGCGCAAAGGGTTAGACTTCCAATAATACCATAATCCCATTCATCCCGAGCAACAAGTACAACAAACGAACGCAAAATATCTAAGTTATCGTTAGAAGGTGCAAGAATCTCAACAGAATCTCTACAACTCCTTCGCTCGTTCCATCACAAAGTCGTCTTCGATTTCTCAGCCACCGGTCGTTTCAAGCGCGATCAAAGAGCTCCGTAGCGTCATGTGCGAAAGTAAAGCGAAAAGAGTCCGCAAGGTTGGTGTATCACAGTGTTATCGAGTGCCGAACGGAAACGAAAACCAACCACTGCGATCGGTTCGCTGTCGCCGCCATAGATAGGTCCATTGTTAGGACTTTCCATTTCCCATTTCTCTATCTGGATTCCTCGCGGTACAGCTCGAGAGATTAGCGGGTTCGTCCAAGACGTCGAAATCGACGTTGCTCGCAAGGACGAGAAGGACGACGAGAGCGGCACGTTTCTCTACCTTTACCCTCGGGAAATTACGAGGAACCCCGCCACCCGAGCAACCAATCCTCGACGGTCCCTTGCACATCTGTTTCTCTGTGTGTTCCCCTTTTCTCAACAGCCTGTCCTCTTAGCTACGCCTCGTGCTTTTTCCTTCCTCGTTTCTTTTCGCTTCTTCGTGGCCGAGGACAATCGAAACCGAATCCTGCCACGAGTAAACATGGCGCACGGTTGATCCTCGAACAACCTGGGTCCATTTGTACGCGGAGATTTTTGTTAAAAAAGTTTTGGGATCGGTTTTGTGATTATATTGAATCGGTCTGTTCGATATAAATTTCTACGTAGAGTTCTTAATATTCGGCTGATTGATAAAATAAAAATACTGGTAAGCTTGAATTGTTTGAAATTTCAATGTTTATTTTACTACATTCGTTGAAGTTAAATATCTACTAAATTTTGTATACGTTATAATTTTTATTGTCTCTAATATAGAATTTCTCTGTATTCATACATTCAAAATTCGATATTTTATACGGTTTTGTTTGCATTTTTATAGTTTGCTTCTCTAATAAACCTTTATAGTTATACTTGAATTCGCTTGATTCTTCTTCTTGTTTCAGTTTTTGACGTCGCATTTAGGACGTTAACGGCGACTGTGTTCCTCTTTACATCTCCTACGTGTTTGTTATTCTCATGAATTTCAATGGGTTGTCTGTTTTTTTTCTTTTTTCTTTTTATTTCCAACAAGATATTTATTCTTGATTATTTATTATGTCAGTATGAAGTACAGAACCCATCCAACGAACGAATATCTAACTTCTTGAGAAGTCAAAAATTATACGCAGATTTTCGAGTACGTAGAAAACACTTTCATAGTTTCTTTTTCTAATATTACTTTTAAAATTTTCAATTCGCTTTCCAATTATACTTCACTTCTCCAGATTCTTCTTCTTT